>JADBJO010004203.1:88628-128628 GCA_016801955.1 Conus betulinus | reverse complement strand
AGTCCTCTCATCTGGGTCATTAATCTATTTATCCATCAGCTATAAATTGTGCAGAGAGCGGTCTACAAATAGATGTAGTGCAGCGTACATGGACTAGTCCATACGCAGTTGCCCCTCGTTGAAAATAAAACTGAAACTGAAACTGAAACTGAATCTCTCTCTCTCTCTGTCTCTCTCTTGGACAGGGTGATCCCAAACCCATGATTGTCAAAGTGCGTAGCTGGAGGGACGAGTTGGAGATCCTGAAGAATAAAGACTTCAGAACTCTGCTTGAAGGGCAAGGTGTGCGGGTGCCAACGACTTGACCAGACGGCAAGCTGCAATGGTGGCACAGGCCAAACGTGACGGCATGTCAGCTTACTTTGACAGAGGCGTGATGAAGATCGGACCGAGACGAGCACCGAGGTCGTACGCCGTGCCAGTGAGGGCCGATCACGATGTGGACACACTCGTCACCTCCATCATCAGGCGGAACAGCAGACGGCACGGTGCCGATGGTGGAGAGCAGCAGCAACACAACAGCGGATCGGCAGTCAGGTCAAGGTCACCGGGTCAACATACCAGTGGGTCACCGCAGGGGATCCCCGAGACTCGCCCCTCTCAAGCCAGCCAGTGTAAAGCAGGGCAGTGACGTTCGTGGGGGAAAGGGTGGTAGAGGTGGGGTAAAAACACCTTCGCAGGGGGAGAGAGGGACTGTGCAAGGGAAGGGAGAAGGTCAGAGTGGGCGGCCTGCAACACGTGACACTGGTGGCAGTGCGGGTAGAGGGACACAGCAAAGTGGGTTGTCGAGTTTCTTGTCAAGGAGTGGCAACACACGGCGCGCGACCAGTGGCAGTGACAGCGACAGGCGTTCTTTGCGTTCTGGGTCAACCTCCAGTAAATAGGCCAGGCTCGATCAACCGACTCAGTTATTGTTCCTTAATTATAATGTTGAGAACCTGTGTAGTAAATTAAATGATGTATCTTTTGTGAATTATGTGTGTTCTTTTGATTTCGTGTGTCTAACTGAAACCTTTGCTAATCAGGCTTTTGACTTCAATTACATTTTTCATGAGTATGTGAAATTTAGCTCCCCAGCAAAAAAAAGCTATCATTATTCGGTAAAAACTCGGGTGGAGTTTTAGTACTTGTTAAAAAACTATTATTCTCACTTGGTTAAACGAATTGAACTAACATGTGACAACTTGGTTGTTTTTGAAAAATGAGAAAAGTATATTTGATGTGGATAAAGATGTATTATTGATTGCAAGTTATATTCCCCCTGAAGGTAGTCCTTTTTTATAAGTATACTTATGTAAAAAAAATGGTATTCTTATTTTAGAAGAAAAAAATTGCAACATCATGTTCAGAATGGAAATGTAAACATAATTTTATGTGGTGATTTGAACGCCAGAACAGGATGTGAGCAGCCCCACCATTGAAAACCTGACAAGTCATTTAAATCCACTGGATGACAGAGAAAATGAAGAGATGTATATAAGACATTCAAAAGATGGAAATGTGAATGATTTTGGTCAAACGCGTTTAGATTTTTGTCTCATGTTTGATTTAGTCATATTGAATGGATTTTGTGAGGGTGATCCACGCGGTGATTTTACATATGTATCACCACACGGTAGTAGTGTAATTGATTATTTCATTGTGTCTGAAGAATTGCAATTTGATTTTGATTTGTATGTTAGTGATAATCTACACTCTTGGCACCTATCGGTTGAATTGAGATGGAAGAAAGGAATGACGGAAGGGAGAGAAAATGAAAAAGAGTGAGAGTATGAATGAGGGTGGTGAAGAGAAGATTGTATGGAATGATGAGAATGCTCAGACTTACAGGGATGAATTGGAATCTGACATGTTTAAGGAATGCATGAAGCAAGCGAACGATGGATTGGATGGTGATGTGGATGAATGTCTGGATGTGTTTACCTGTGTGATGTATGGAGCTGCTGCATGGTGCATGTATGGTGCGTACAGTGGTGAAGAAGAAAAAACAAAAAAAAGATGACTGGTTTGATAGGGAATGTGAAGTAATGAAAAGACGAGTTAAGGGCCTTCTGAGAAATTACCAGCATTCTAAGACTGACTAATAATCGGAGGCAAATTTATGTAAATGCACGGAAAGAATATAGCAAGCTAAAGAGAGAGAAAAAGGGAACATTTTGATCATTCCAGACTAGACTAAAAAAAAACTATAAAAATTCAGTAGAGAGACCCGAAAACGTTTTGGTCAACTCTTAGAACGATTAACAGAAAGTCACTTAGTATATAATGAAATTTCAATAAAACAATGGCATTATCTTTTTTATGATGTTTTTTAATTCTCATGATAATATTTACGAGGAGGATAGTCATACTGACCCGAATAATGAAAATATTCAAGAACCCCTGTTTAACGACCCAATCACAAAAAGCGAAATAGAAGAAAGCATTAAAAGATTAAAAAGCGGTAAAAGTGCTGGCCCAGACAGAATTGTAAATGAAATGCTGAAAAAAATGCAAATAATCTGGTTATTGAGTTTCTGATACGTCTTTTTAACAAAACTTTTCGAGTCTGGGACATTTCCAACTCAGTGGTCGAAATCCATCATAATACCACTGCATGAAAAAGGTGACATCAATAACCCAGATAATTATCGAGGCGTAAGTCTGTCCAGTGTATTAGGCAAGATCTATACCAGTATTTTGAATTCAAGACTTACTAAATGGGCGGAAAGAGAAGAACATATTATTGAAGAGCAGGCGGGTTTTAGAAGTGGATATAGCACCATTGACCATATTTTCACCTTGTATTGTTTAGTTCAAAAAATATCTCTCCAGGAATTCGAAATTATACGTGGCTTTTGTTGACTTCCGGAAGGCTTTTGACTCGGTTAACAGAAACCTATTATGGGAGTGCCTGAGGAAATCTGGTGTGGATGGAAAATTGTACAATGCGCTGAGAGGAATCTATAATACCGTTCTAGTCTGTGTACGTGATAAATGCTTATTATCACAAATATTTCAATTGTCCAAGAGGTGTCAAGCAAGGCTGTGTGCTAAGCCCCCTACTATTTTCATTTTTCATTAATGAACTTGCTGTGGAGTTATCAAAACGGAAGACATGGCATTCAACTAATCTCTGGAGGAATTGAAATGTTTCTGATGTTATTTGCCGATGATGTGATATTGCTGTCAGACACTTTTTATAGGGTTGCAAAATCAAATCAATGTACTTAAATCTGAAGCTGATAGAATGCAATTGGTTGTAAATCTAGACAAAACTAATATTATAGTTTTCCGTAAGGGAGGGTATCTCTCTCTACAAATGAAGTATGGTGGTATGGAAATGAGGAGATAAAGGTAACAAATAATTATAAATATTTAGGCATTGTTTTTACAACAAGATTAAGCTTGATGTCTGGCTGGACAGAAGTCGCTAGAAGGGGTAGAAAAGGGGTTTATTGAAATTCTTCGCACCATGAGAAGATTAAACTCGATCGATTCTAATTATTCTGGAAAATGTTTGATTCACAAATAGAACCCATGTTATCATACGGTGCTGAAGTTTGGGGACTTAATGAAAATAAACAAATGGAAAAATATTCACACATTTGCAATAAAAAAAGATTTCTAAACATACCTTTACATTCATCAAATAAAATGTGTTACGGAGAGTCAGGACGATATCCTTTATTTATTAGAAATTATGTTAAATGTGTGAGATACTGGCTAAAAACTAACTCGACTTCCACTAAATCGTATATGTAGACAGGCATATGAAAAATGCTTTTCAGACAAATGGAAATAGGAGTATACAACTGGGTGTCGGATGTTAAAAAGTTTTAATAGAAAAATGGATTTGGCGTTGTTTGGATTGCACAAGGGGTAGGTAGTGAGAAAATGTTTTTGTCTGAATTTAAGCAGCGACTGATTGATTGTTTTAAGCAAAACTGGCATTCCACTGTGGTTGGAAATGATAAATACAGCTGGTATTATTCCTTTAAAGATTCATTATATCCTGAAAAATATCTTGGTGTAATAACTAATAAATGGCATAGGGACTCACTTGTCAGATTTAGAACAAGAACCTTAGGTTTATATTCATATAAAAGGTGGTTTACTTCAGATTCGATCATGAGTTCGGTATGCCCGTTATGTTCGAATGGTTTCGAAGATGAGATGCATTTCTTATTCGATTGTTCTGAATATAATGAATTACGAAACACAAGTAGTCTGTTTAGTAAATACAACGCGCAAAGATATAACATAAGAAAAATACTGACGTCTGAAAATGAAGACATTATTAGATCACTTGCTGCGTTCATTGCGAAAGCAAATAATATTAGAAAGAAAAAAATTTAGATTGTTAGTTATCAGATTATTTATCATGAAAATGGAACTCTGTTAGCGATCTACAATGTGTTATTGTCATGCTGAAAGAAAAAGATAGCAACTGTCACTAATTGATGATTCATAGGTCGGTTGGTCGAAGATTACGACCCAGTACTAATGGATGTTTTTGCAAAGCTGTTTGATTTTGCGTTTATCTTCGATTGTCGCCAGATGTAATTTTACATTTTGATTTGTTTGCGCTTCCTTGGCATTAGAGCCGAAAGAGCTGTTGCCAATCAATTGTCTCTCTCTCTCTCTCTCTCTCTCTCTCTCTCTCTCTCTCTCTCTCTCTCTCTCTACTTTTGGTCCCGGAGGGCTGGATGTAAAAGAGCAGTTATGCTTACTCCACTACCCTCTGAAAATAAAATTTGTTCGCTCGTTTCGTTCTCTGAATCAGTGTATGTTTCTCGCAAAGCTGACGGCATAAACTGCTTCTTCGGCAACATTGTACACTAAGTTGTATGGCATACAATGGTCTGGAGGCAACGGTGCACACATATCTGTGGGACATAGAACGCTTGGCAGGCAACATTGTATGCACATTGTATGCACAGCTGTAAGACATAGAATGCTTGACAGGCAACATTGTATGCACAGCTGTAAGGCATAGAATGCTTGACAGGCAACATTGTATGCACAGCTGTAAGACATAGAATGCTTGGCAGGCAACATTGCATGCACAGCTGTAAGACATAGAATGCTTGGCAGGCAACATTGTATGCACAGCTGTAAGACATAGAATGCTTGGCAGGCAACATTGTATGCACAGCTGTAAGACATAGAATGCTTGGCAGGCAACATTGCATGCACAGCTGTAAGACATAGAATGATTGACAGGCAGCGTTGCACACATAGCTGTGAAGCACACAATGCTCGATAAGCAGCATTGCATGCATCGCTGTAAGACACATAACGCGATAGGCAATGTTGTATACCATACCTGTATAACACTTTCAGTTTCATCAAGGAGGCATCATTGGTGCTGACTAGTCTGTATATGCTACACCACATCCACTAAGTTTTGAGACTACGCATGATTTTAAGCTGATGAATAAATGAATTAACAACTGAGATGAGAGAATTGAAAAACAGGTTTTGTGTTTACGACTTAGCAGATGTCTGACCCACGCGTTAGCCCAATGTACTGGTCAGACCTGGAATATGACATATAATATACATAGGGCATACGCACTTTCTGTTGTGGAGCATTGCACAGAGTGCTGAAGGAGAGGTGGCAGATCTACCAGAGAGGGACACTGATGTGAGAGGTTAGTGTCAGGTGGCCTAGTCAACCTTCCAGCCCTATGGGTGATGGCCTGTGTGCCAGGTGATGGCACCTGGAGATGTGGAGCAGTCTGCGATGGTGCACTGCCCGACTGTGATAACCATGGCGTAGGAAACCATTTTCTTTTTTTTTTTTTTTTTTTTCTTTCTTTTTTTTTTTTGCCTCAGCATGGCTGGTAACCTCTAGGATTGGGCCGAAAAAAATTGCCCTCTCGACTATATCAGGGAGAACCTACTCAGCGACTCGTGCACCACTCCAGCGACGTCTGTCTTACTCCCAATTTGTGGCGGCCTTACGTGGTACAGGACCATCGCCATTCGAGCATGAAAAAGGCCTCTTGACAGCTCAGAAAACGGAGTCGCTTTTTTTGGTTGTTCTATATTTTTGGCAGAGAGGAGGGGGCGATTGATGGGGGTGGATGAAGAAAACCCAACGCCCCAAAATCAGTAAACAAACACGGCAAAGTGGAAACCAGTTCAGCAGGGAACCAGCAGGGAACCAGAACTAAAAGCTGGACACCAGTTCAGCAGGGAACCAGAACGAAAAGCGGACACCAGTTCAGCACGGAACCAGAACTAAAAGCTGGACACCAGTTCAGCAGGACAAAAGAAGGGGGCCCAGATTCCAGTCCATGATGAAAACCAGAACAGCAAGGTATGACAGCCCCTGTCTGGAACCAAGTCCAAGACTCCTGCCAATGACAAGGCACCCTGCCACCAAAAGTACAAATTTCTGTCTGGGTCACCATGTCCTTAAAAAGGCCTTTAGGCAATAGGATGTAAAACTCACCTCTGCTTACCTACCTACCTACCTACCTACCTACCTACCTACCTACCTACCTATCTACCTCCACAAGCAGTGTAGCAAGCATGTCTCTATGGAATGCAATGCTCTACAAGCAAAGTTTCACGTATGCATGCATTATGGTTTGATTTTCTTTTTCAACCTTGCACATACATTCAACAGTTTAAGACTATTTATGATATCATATAATCATACACACACACGCACGCACGCGCACGCGCACGCACGTACGTATGTACGTATGTACGTACACACACACACACACACACACACACACACACACACACACACACACACACACACACACACACACACACACACACACACACTCTTTCATATTATCTAATGGTTTTTCCCATTGGCACAGCAAATGGAGCAATGGCGTAGTCGCGTATTACCTGGACACCGAATACACCGAATATGGTGCCTTTGTAAAGTTCCATCCCTGTGGCGTGCCACCCAAGTACAGATATAGTAAAACAGGCATCATTTTTCAAAAGGGGCATGTTTTGTGAAGTCCACTCTCCAATGTCTCATCACCACAGCAACAAGACTATCACACTCCCTGTACCCACAGACTGGACAGTGTGGCCAGTTCCACTCGTCACATGTCCCCTGGGACATCTGACACACAGCATGTTGACTTGCGATCGAAAAGTCTGTGTGAGGCTTATCTATTGTTGCTGAAGGTGCTGAGATTTAAAAAAAAAAAAAAAAAAAAAGTCAAACGTGTGGTTCTCAGCGTGTTTTTCTTTGGTTTTTTTTCAAGCTGATGGACTGGGATCTATATCTAAGTGTGTTTACTCTCGTTATTTTCCAAAACGTACGTATATTAAATAATAACATGATTTTGGTTTTAAATTAGAATAGTTGGACAAAAAACCGATTGAACCGAGTTAGAAAGCTCCACCCAAATAATACTGGATCACTATCTCAGGTTAGTATGAGGCATGAGTCTAGAAATCATCATCTTACCATGATATATTATAGCAATCACGCCATACAAACTATTTTCCAACATAACTAGAAGCTAAATAAAGCCGTTTCCAGATGGCAGAACTTCATCTTTGTCTTTCAAAGACGAAGCTGCACCTTCTGCAAATGGTTGTATTTAGGTGCTGACGTGGATTTTGTTTTTTTCAGAATGTTGCACTGATCAAATAACAACCAGAAGAAAGATGCCCCATGGCACGTAGAGTGACAGAGATATGCAAAACGAGCATGTATAGCACAAATCTTAAATAAATGTCAGCGAACCGCCCAGAGAAACGTGGACAAACGAGTGGTTTGTCTTGTGACTCGTTTGTCCACGTTTCTCTGGGCGGTTCGCTGACATTCATTTAAGATTTGTTTAGATTTCCGCCTGCAGTCGTTTCACTTTGCAACTAGATGTATAGCACAGTTCAAAACCTGGTTTAACAAATGCAGGATCAGTCAACCAGCATAGTTCATTTCTGTTTCAGTCGATGCTGGACTAGCATGACAGCTGTGATATCGTTTTGATGTCAATGCGTCTTTTTTCTCTCTAAATTTACTTTGTTTTGATGTCAATACGTCTTTTTTTTTCTCTCTGATTTACTTTGTTTTTGATGTCAATACGTCTTTTTTTTTCTCTCTATTGTACTTTGTTTTGATGTCAATACGTCTTGTTTTTCTCTCTATTGTACTTTTTTTTGATGTCAATACGTCTTTTTTTTTTTTCTCTCTATTGTACTTTGTTTTGATGTCAATACGTCTTTTTTTTTCTCTCTGATTTACTTTGTTTTGATATCAGTACGTCTTTTTTTTTCTCTCTAATGTACTTTGTTTTGATGTTAATACGTCTTTTTTTTTTCTTCTAATTTACTTTGTTTTGTTGCAATCATTTTTTTGTGATCTGCTCGTTAACTAAATCATCACACAACCAGTCTGTCATTTTCTAAGCTGTCATCCACACATGCGGTCCAGGAAGAACTGCCCACACACTCGTATTTGCAGGAGTTAGTGTGTACGTACATATGCCTGTGTACGCGGGTGTATAAATGCACATACATGCATATTCATGCGTATGAAGCATGCATACGCGCTCGCGCGCGCGTGCAAACACACACACACACACGTGCGCAGGCGCGTACACACACACACACACACACACACACACACACACACACACACACACACACACACACACACACCAAAAAAACTACCGTAGTGGCATGAACCAAGCTTTCAAGACGCCCAAGGTGCAGTCAGCTGGTGAACTCAGGTATCTGCTGAGTCTGGTCCAAAGGCTCTTTTCCAACTCTTGACTGGGATGAATCGAAGTCCTCTTCTTTGAAGAGACATCATTGGAAGAGGACTGCTGACTGAGGTGAATGACAAGAGCTGTTCTAATGCCAGCCCTGTTCAGAAGTCTAAAATCTGTAGTCTCACCAGAACTTTCACTTTTTAACTTCACAAAAAATATTTTGAAAAAGCTCAGGAAGCATGATGCAGTACACCTAATCAGAATTCAATCAGCATTGATAGAAATTAAAAGAATCCTAATGTATCACAGGAAACAAATGCACACAGTACTACAGAAAGCCATTTCTGAGTCTCCCAGAAGATTCGGATGCCAGAAGAAAGATTCTGCTCTCTCGTGAAATTTCTGGAACCGTTGTGTTGTCTGTTGATGCGTTGACCATTAAACAGCAACACATCGAACTAGTCTTTAAACAATTTAAAACTATACAAAATTTATTAATCCGAACCAAGGGAAGATGGAAAGCAAAGTTGAACTGTTTTTAAATACCTGTTCTGAATGTGCAGTCATAGCATAAATTGGGACTATCATGTATAAACTGATTTACACATTCTGATTTTTCCTGTAGGAATATTGAAATGAATTATCCCTTTGCAATAGCCTCACTAAACAATAACCTATTGGTTTCATGCCTGTTATAATAAAAAAAAAATAATCCTTGACTGCTGATCTTGTTCACAATTAAAATCAGTATAAGCTGTCAATCCTGGTGTACTACAAAAATACAAATGCATGAATGAATGAATTTTCCACCTTTTGGACAAATAAAATGTTATCCTGTTATCCTGTTAAATGCACATAGTACTAAAGAAACCATTTCCGATTCAGAAAATGCACATAGCACTAATAAAAAACATCTCTCTCTCTCTCTTCTCTCTCTCTCTCTCTCTCTCTCTCTCTCTGTATGTGCGTGTGTGCGCGCGCGCGCGTGTATGTGTGGTGTTATGTATGTGTCATAGTATTATATGAAACTGACTGTCCATGTGCATCTTGGAATGGTAATATTTCTATTTCTCCTCTCCCAAAGAATGTTCAGTGTTTCAACAAAGATGTCTACCCTTCTAAATAGCCGATGTATAATTTACAGAGCTGGTTTGTATATTGCACCTGCCGATGAATTTGGTATATGTCACGTAATCTTACGTGCGTTTTTACGAATCTCTTCATTTGCGTTTGATGGAATGCTATTCCATTTAAATCTATCATTTGAAAGTTATGGCTCAGCTGTACTTTCGGACATTAACCGATGGCTTAACTGTGTAGTGAAAGAAGCGATGAGTAACAAGAACAACATCACCTACAAACTTTGTGGACTTCAAGAATGTCTTCAAATTGAAAAAAAAAAAAGAAATATTTGTTCTTATCAAAGAGATTATTTGATCCTAGTATACAAACAGTGCTTATGTTCAGTAATACAAATATCGCAGTCGTTTTCAATACGTAATTTTTATTCACTGAATATCTTACCCAACATGACATCACATATTAAAAAAAAAGTGCCACTCTGAATATCCAGTGCATTCCTCACCTATGTTTTGTTCCTCACAATAGAGCTTATGTCTGTCCGCCTGTGTGTCTACCTGTTCGTCTGTCAGACCCAAAAGGCTGACATACATTGGTCGGGTCGACGTTTTGTATAAGGTTTCAAAAAGTCCACACGTACGACATCCCAGCAATCTTTTCCATGATAGTTAAAATCGTACATGACGTAAAATAATGGACTTGTTCTTATCCCTTTTTCTCTGTCTCTGTTTTTAAAGTAACGTTTGAACTTGTCTTTATGTTGTTCTTATTTCCTTTGACATTAGAAAAAAAGGGATGAAAATATCAAGATCATGGATGGTATCCACCCTGAATAGTTGGCTGATCTTGTACCTAAGCCAGTTTCTGTCAGAAATTCCTGCCACAGGCGTAGACATATAAAGCGCGCAATACCAAGACGCGAATCTGAAGACATCATTTATTCCTGCAAAAAAAAAAAAAAAAAAAAAAAAAAAGAACTCTGGGACTTTCTACTAGATCAGATTAGAGCCTGTGACTCCTAGAGTGCATGTCAGCATCACCTGTCTGTTCACGATCCTAGTATACTTTTACACCGATGATAGAAAAGAACAGATCATCTATTGTCGCCTTCTCCTTGGGATTAGAAATTCAATTAAAGATATGTTCAAAAGTCAAGAAGGGCATGACCCAAGCTGTTCTTGTGGTTATGAAAGAGAAACAGCTGAGCATGTATTTCATATCAGACCCCTTTTCAATGAAGTGAACTTTACATCGTTCTAAATCTCAGAATTTTATGAAGAAAAAAAGTTTAGACTCTCTTGAAAGGCAATCGTTAATTCAATGCAGATGCATACGCACTTACGTTTGATACCTTAGATCATTTCTGTCTGGTTTCGATCGATTTGGAATCGAATTTTGTTGTGACTGTTGGAGTGTGGGGGCACGACATTCACCCGTATTGATCTAGGTTTGTTTCAAATACACACACTGTTTCTTCGCCTCTCACTCCCCCCCCCCCTCCTCTTTTTCTCTCTTCTCTCTTTTCCCTATGTTACTGCTGGTTTACTTCTTTCAGTTACTCTCTTGGACAGTGTTAGCAAACGTGGAAAGGTATCCTAAAAGTATGCTGGTTTTTTTTTTTTTTTTTTTTTTTTTTTTTTTTTTTTTACAGAATTTGTTTTGTGTCTTCCAGTCGCTGTGTAAACTGTGATTGTATTGTACATGTATCTTGTGGTACGGTATACGCAAAAGAGATCTTTTGTTGTTTCTCTGGTGGGTACATTTGTCATGCCATAATGTTGAATAAAGTTCTGTTGAAACCAATACACCAGGCTGGCTTAACAGCAGTGCAGTGTCTCCTCTGGTGGGTTGCCTCATGACGACTTGAAATGAACTGCTCCCTGTCGATTGCCGGAGCCGGGCTGTGGCGGGATAAACCAGGCAGTCTCTGTCTCTGTCTGTCTGTCTGACTGTCTGTCTGTCAGTCTGTCTGTCTGTCTGTCTGTCTGTCTGTCTCTCTCACTCTCTCTCTCTCTCTCTCTCTCTCTCACACACACACACACACACACACACACACACACACACACACACACACACACACACACTAACTAACTAACTAGTTAAACTGTGTGCCATGATCAGAATTTGGTATGAAAAAGCGAAGAAAGGAAAACACAGAAAGATAGACAGACAGACAGACAGACAGACAGAAAAGAAGACAGATAGACAGAAAGAATGACAGACAGGAAAAAAGAAAGAAAGAAAGAAAAGAACAGAGAAACCTATGCACACATAAGCAGGAACAGACAGTGACGCTATAATCTTTTTGTACTCCCAGTTCTTATAGAACAGGGAGTACTTTAGAATGGGAACGAAGAAATGCTTGTCTGTGTGTGTGTCTGTCAGTGTGTCTGTGTCTCCGTGGATGTCAGTACAACTTTGAGTTAATCTGACAATAAATTGTTTCAGTCAGTCAGTGTCTCCGTGGTCAAAATGTGTTCCACTCGCTCCAGACAAAACTACTGGGCCGATCTCTCTGAAAATTTGTAGGTATGTTCATTATGGGCCTCAGATGATGCCCAAAGTTTCAGTGCACCGCTATAGCCGTTACTAACGACTGTAATGGCCTGTGACTGTTTTTCTTCTTTATGGAATATCTCAGACACTACTTGGCCGATCTTAGTTAAAAAAAAAAAAAAAATGAGCAGGTACGTTCACTATGGGTAACGAATGATGCCCGATGTGTTAGTTTTCCCCGTTATAGCCGTCACTAACAGCTGTAACGGCCTGTAACGGTTTTTCTTCTTTATGGAATATCTCAGAAAGTAATTGGCCGATCTTTCTGAAAATTGTTAGGTATATTCACTATGGGTCACGAATAATGCCCGATGTTTTAGTTTACCGTTATAACCGTTACTAATGGCTGTAACGGCCTGTAACGGTTTTTTCTTCTTTATGGAATATCTCAGAAAGTAATTGGCCGACCTTTATGAAAATTAGCAGGTATGTTCATTATGGGTCACAGATGATGCCCGATGTTTTAGTTTATCCCATTATAGCTGTAACCAACGGCTGTAACGGCCTGTAACGGTTTTTCTTCTTTATGGAATATCTCAGAAAATCTCTCTACTTGGCCGATCTTTCTGTAAATTTGTATGTAGGTTCATTAATGTTCACGGATGATGCCCGATTTTTTTTAATTTACCCCGTTATAGCCGTTACTAACGGCTGTAACGGCCTGTAACGGGTTTTCTTCTTTATGGAATATCTCAGCAAATACGTGTCTGATCTTTCTGAAAATTTATAGATATGTTCATTATGGGTCACGAATAATGACCGATTTTTTTTTATGTTACCGTTATAGCTGTTTTTAAAGGCTGTAACGGCCTGTAACGGTTTTTCTTCTTTATGGCATATCTCAGAAAATACTTGGCCGATTTTTCTGAAAATTTGTAGGTATCTTCATCATGGGTCACGAATAATGCCCGATGTTTTAGTTTACCGTTGTAGCCGTTACTAACGGCTGTAACGGTTATGCTTCTTTCTGGAATATCTCAGAAAGTACTTGGCCGATCTTTGTGAAAATTTCCAGGTATGTTCATTATGCGTTACGGATGATGCCTGATGTTTTAGTTTACCCCATCATAGCCGTTACTAACGATTGTAACGGCCTGTAACGGGTTTTCTTCTTTATTTATGTAATATCTCAGAAAGTACTTGGCCGATCTTTCTGAACATTTGTAGGTATGTTCATTATGGGTCACGAATAATGACCGATTTTTTAGTTTACCGTTATAGCCGTTACTAAGAGAGAGAGAGAGAGAGAGAGAGAGAGAGAGAGAGAGAGAGAGAGAGAGAGAGAGAGAGAGAGAGAGAGAGATGTTGTATGTGCGATGTTTTTCGTTCACCGTTAGAGCCGTTAACTAGCGGCTGTAACGGCTTGTAACGGCTTGTAACGTTTTTTTCTTCTTTGTGGAATATCTCAAAAAGTATTTGGCCGATCTTTGTGAAAATCAGCAGGTATGTTCATTATTGGTCACGGATGATGCCCGATGTTTTAGTTTACCCTGTTATAGTCGTTACTAACAGCTGTAAAGGCCTGTAACGGTTTCTCTTCTTCATGGAATAACTCGGACAGTACTTGGCTGATCTTTGTAAAAATTAGCAGGTATGTTCATTATGGGTTACGGATGATGCCCGGTGTTTTAATATAACGTTATAGCCGTTACTAACGGCTGTAAAGGCCTGTAACGGTTTTTCTTGTTTTTGGAATATCTCAGAAAGTACTTGGCCGAGCTTTGTGAAAATTAGCAGGTTTGTGCACCATGGCTTACGGGTGATGCCCGATGTTTTAGTTTACCGTTATAGCCGTTACTAACGGCTATATCGGCTCATAATGGTCTTTCTTGTTTATGGAATATCTCAGAAAGTACTTGGCCAAACTTTCTGAAAATTTGTAGGTATGTCCATTATGGGCGACGGGTGATGCCCGACGTTTAATTTACTGTTATGGCCGTTACTAACGGCTATAACAACCCATAACGGTTTGTGTACTTTATGGAATATCAGAAAGTAAGTGGCCGATCTTTCTGAAAATTTGTCGGTATGTGCATTATGGGTCACAGAGATGCCCGATGTTTAAGTTTACCGTTATAGCCATTACTAACGGTCCATAATGGTTTTTCTTCTTGGTTGAAAATCTCAGAAATTTCTTGGCCGATCTTTCTGAAAATTTGTAAGTATGTTCATTATAGGTCAGAGATGATGGCCAATGTTTACCAGAATAGCCACTACTAACGGTTACACCAGCCCAAGACGGTTTTAACTCTTTATGGAATATATCACGCGCATTCAGGATAAAGTGGGAGTACGTTTATATGCTTTGCATCTTGTTTTTCTTTAGTGTAGGAAAACCTTTAACAGACGAATCGACTATGATCTACAATATGGCAACCTGTGAATCCACCATCTGTAAGCAACTTTGAGTATGAAGGAATTAGATCCCCTGTAGTTCCTCTACCACCAGAGATTTCCAAGTGTCCTGGCAGCCACTTTCAATGTCCTGATGACGGTTACTGCCTACCTGTCTACGTCAGGTGTAATGGTATCAGCGATTGTCCAGGTCATGAAGATGAAGCCGGATGTGAGAACTACACATGTCCAGGGTTTCTACAGATGTTGGGAACGACGAACACGACATGCATAGACGTGAGTCACCTGTGTGATGGTTATGGACAGTGTCTGCAGGATGTTAACGAACTCATGTGTGACATGACGTGTCCTAAGCCATGCTCTTGTTCTGGCCTGGCCTTCGTATATACTGAGCGCTTCCACGTCAACTCTTTCCCTCAGCTGCGTTACCTGGATGCCAGAGGAAGTGGTATGCATCAACATGACATCATGAACAGTTCCATGTTGATCCATCTGGGTGTTCAGGCCTGTGTGGGTGGACCAATGTAACAGAGTTCACGGTACTAAATCTTCACAGTTTGGACTTAAGTGACAATAAACTGACCCACATCAGCTTCAAGCACTTCAAACGGATGCATCATTTGCACATATTGAGTTTCGCAGGTAATCCTTTGTGTAACAGTTGGTCTAATGATCAGCTGGTGTTTTCCCTGCCGTCACTCATCTTTTTTAATCTGTCGCGAATCTAAATGTACTCTTTGGAAATGAGTGCGTTGTCGTCTGTTTGCCAAACCTGGAACTTCTACATATCTCCCAGTGTGGTATCAAATCACTCAAAGGACAGAATGTCTTCTTAACACTTCGTGTGATGAACGTTCGGGATAACCTTCTACATTATTTCTCTCCTATTTTCATGAAGGAGATGAAACATTCCATGCAAATTTTTGTTAGCAACTTCAAATTGTGTTGTCCTGAAGTTTTACCACTTTTGTTCCAAGGTGAATGCTTGAGTCCACTTGATGAGATTTCATCATGTGATGACTCTCGGTGAATCATGCTGCTTGTTGAAATCTGACTATTAGCGGTTTGTGATCACAATGTTCGGTGCGCTGGGAATCGTGGGAAACTTTTGGAGCTTCATTAATCATTTCTATTATTGCTCGTCTGAAAGAATCAAGGCCGGGTTTTGCTGTTTTTGTCCTACATCTGTGTTTCTCTGACTTTTTAATGGGAGTCTATCTAGCTTTCATAGGAATGGCAGATCGGTTTTATGGAGGTGTCTATGTCTTGAAGGACAATGAGTGGAGAGGAAGCGCAGTCTGCACTGTTGCAGGGCTTTTGTCTTTCTTATCATCTGAGGTGTCAGCTTTCCTCATTTTCCTCATTACCTTGGATCGATTTCTGGTGCTTCGCTTCCCTTTCAGCCAGGTCCGGTTCAGAGCCACATCAGCTCACGTAGCCTGTGTCGTCATTTGGTTTCTTGGATTGATCCTGGCTGTCATACCCCTGCTTCCTGTGACATCTCACTGGGAATACTACCGTCAGACTGGCATTTGCATCCCTCTGCCTGTCACCAGAGCTGACTTTTCTGGACACGCCTATTCCTTCAGTGTCATGATTGTTGGCAATATGATCCTCTTTCTGCTGATAGCTGTGGGCCAGTCATTGATTTTATGGTCAGTGAGGTCCAATTCTATGTCTGAACCAAGAACACAGATCAAGAACGAAATCATCATTGCCAGACGACTTCTGTCCATTGCCATGTCTGACTTTCTGTGCTGGTTTCCTATTGCACTGTGTGGCCTGTTGGCATCTCTCAACATTCCTATTTCAGGGGAGGTCAATGTTGCCATGGCCATTTTGGTGCTTCCTCTCAATTCTGCACTCAATCCATTTATATACACATTGGATATAATATTGGAAAAAAGACAGAAGGCACTGATGTGATTTTCCTTATTTCCTAACATCAATAAAACCAACTTAAAAGGAATCTTAGATCTGGAACACATTTTGGAAAAAAAAAACAGAATGTTTTATTCGGATTCCATTTCCACTTTGTTCTCGACCCATGATGCGTGCATGCATGCGCACAGACAATCGCACATACAGAGACAGTCACGGACAGACAAACAGACAGACAGACAGACAGACAAACATAATAAACATGCGCTTAAAAACATATGAATGCTTCTTACAACACTAAATTGCCTGAACAAAACGACAACACAGAGCACACAGAGCACACAAGGAGGTGGAAGCAGTGACACAAGCACTCCACTGGCTTTCATCCACAGGTCAGTTCAAAACTCAACAAGCCATGATACTGACTGACTCCATGAACCTACTTCAAAACGTGCAGAGTGGAATGGGAATCCCTGCTTGGCATGAACTAATGTGCAACCTTCCATTAGAGAGAGACTCATATGGATGCACTGCCCTGGACATGCTGGAGTTAAAGGAAACGAGAGAGTAGAGCAAAGGCAACGATAAGAACTGAATTACAACTTGGCCGATCCGATGTGGTTAAAAAATCTGAAGAATCACTTAAGCCAAAAAGAGCTAAGCCAGTGTACCATAGACCATCTTTCAGATCTGAACATCATGAGAGGAAGTGGTCGCAAGAAACATCAATAACCGAACAAACACTGGAATAATCTCGAGACCAAAACTGGGAAGACTCCTAGAGATTGGTGCAAACTCATACTGAGTCTTTCCAATAACAGACACAAAAATGATCAAACACATGTCAACTGGGATCAGACTTTGAATCTCTCAAGGTCACCAGTGTGTACTGTAGACGTGTGTGCGCTCATCAGTGGGGTGATCCAGGCTTGTGAATGGAGTTCACAGACGTGAGTGTGCAAGCCTTTGTGTGTGAGTGAATGAGTGTGTATGAGTAAGTGAGTTAGTGAGTGTGTGTGTGTGTGTGTGTGTGTGTGTGTGTGTGTGTGTGTGTGTGTGTGTGTGTGTGCGCGCGCGCGCGCGCGAGCGCATGCTTGTTTTTTTTAACCTTACTTGCTAGTGTTTGTGTCGCTAATTTCAATTACGCAATCAATCACTCGTGGACAGAGCTGTACCAGAACGTGAAACCCATGTTGCTCTCTCCACTGGCGGCTGACCAGAAAGCATGGCTCTGGACCGGCAAGGCAGGACGCTGGGATAATCCTGCAGGGCAGGCATGGCAGCGGTTCCAGCTGGATTAACCCGATCAACTCAGTTCCAGAGTCTCCTGCTGGCACCGTGCACCCCGGAAGGTCTTTGGTGTGAAACAGGGGGGCGTGGTTACAGGCTGGAATCGTGTTCTGCTGGATTACGTGGTATTGCGGAATTTTTTTTTTTATTTTTATTTTTTTATTTATTTTTTTTTGTTATTCGTGCGCACATGTGTGTGTGTGTGTGTGTGTGTGTGTGTGTGTGTGTGTGTGTGTGTGTGTGTGTGTGTGTGTGTATAGTTAATGGAACTTATGGTTGACGCAATTGCAACTGATGTATAGATATAATTGACATGTACCTGTTGATCCACAGTCTGATGCGATTCATGGACTGATTATAGGTAACTTTTTCCCCCAGTAGGTTTCACTAAAGTATCAAAGGCTAACCCCTTGATCCTCCCCGCCCCTTCCTTCCGTCCCTCCCGTCCCCCCTCTCCTCTGTCCCTCCTGCGTCCCCCTCATTTCCCCTTCCCCATATGATATGAGTTGTTCTTCGCCCGAACAGGTGGCCGGGCTGGAGTATGGTGCGACAATGGGTCCCCCCCCCCCCCCCCCCCCCCCCCCCCCCATCTCCTTCTCCTCCCCCTCGCACTTTCAAATAGATATCACATTCTCCCTTTCCCCCCTTCAACTGATGGGTTTTGAACAAACATGAACCACCACCTTCATTTGAATTTGACGGTGATGGTGATGGTAGACATGGAACTATGTGTTTTGTCTTTTTTTTTTTTTTTTTTTTTTTCGGATGTATTTTTTTCCTTGGAGCAAGTGGAAGTGTTAGTGTGTTCTACTGTTTGCTAGTCAAGTGGTGGTTGTCGTTGGCAATACTGATGTTATCATTGAAAAATACGCTTGGTTTGTCAGATGATATATTATTGTTTGGTTTTAAACTTAGGTTTCTAGTATTAACATTAATAATGTGTCGTGACTGTGTATTATACTATACTAAAAAAGAAAAGGTGTTGGTGATGTAAGGGTGGTGTTCAAATTTGTGCTCTAAACTTTTGCTCTGCTGGCTAAACGGGAGGTGGGGGAGATTGCCATAGTTGATGACAGATTTTAAAAGCAATGTTTCGCTGTAGTATTATGTGACTATACCTACAGACTTGTTGCGCAGAATATACAGCTCATCTTGAACACAGTTTGGACGGTATACACAATACGAATAGCAGGCAGACATTCATACACACGCCAGAGAAACAGTACACAAGCGCACACACTGGGTGGACCATTCGGCCGCAAGCGGAAACTATGTGCTGCCATGTGTGTGCACGCTCACATGACACACCCAACAAGCACACTGGCACAGGCACACGTACCCAACTATGACCTCGTTTCAAGATCAGCTTGCTCCTGTGCCTGATTTGTGTGATTCTAGTCATACCAAAAATCGCGATCAGAGTGTTAGTGCAAAATATTCATCCACCAACGATAATTTTCTTAAATGCTCTGAATGTTCAAAACTAGTCGCTTGGTCAAAAACCAACCTACCCGACTACATGCTGTGCGTTTTCATCAGAACTCAGAGAAAATATATGTGCGAACCATGTGCCTCGGGACTCATGACCACAGAACTTTTGTTGAAAATTGAAAATCAAAAATCAAATCTGGATCGAGAAGGCTGTCCTGGAACTACTTCTCTTAGTGCCGTGAGTACCAGATCTAAATCGGTCGATCCCTCTGTCCAACACGATGAGAAAACAACATCAGAAACATCCTCGCATTTTCACGACAGAGTCTGCACTGACAATCAAGCAAAACAAGATCTCTTTTTTCTAAAAATGAGCGACTCGGTTTCTGATCTTAAAACAATTTTTTAAAACAAACACGAACAGCTATGCGCCATCATGAAAGAAAAAAAAAAAGTTCTCTCCTGAACCAGTGCCAAGACAAAATCCAGCAAGCCAAATCTCTGTCCATCACTCAACACAAACAGCTGTTACAACACCTACCTCTCTATTCAAAATCGCAGAGGCTTCTTCAGCTGATGGCAAAATAAAGAGACCGAGTTACTCTGATGTTCTAAAAAATGGAAAAAGTTCGTTTGTGGAACACTCTGACGGAAAACAAAGTGACGTAAAATTGGATGACGAAAGTAAGACGCGGCTTGAAAAAGAACGATCTATTCCCAGAAAACAGTGTTGAGACAAAAAACAAACAAAAAAAAAAAAAAAGTGCCCTCAAAATGATTAAACCTAACGTCCGGGACACCCAACACACGCATCAGAGAGCACAAACGGGCGGCAAACAGGAGCAAACAAGTCAAACATACCTAAACCTGACAGCAAATCAGATCTACCCCAGGTTCTAGTGTTGCATGACTCTGTATTGAATGGAGTTTCCGGAGATCGTTTAGGATATGCCTACGGTCTTGTTGTCAGGAACCAGAAGATTTACACTATCAGAGAATGCAAAGATCTGCTCTTTGACAAAAACTCTCTCCCAGATTATGATGTTGTTGTACTCCATGTGGGTTTAAATGACCTTAAAACATCAAGAGATCCAAAAGCTACATCAAACACATTCATCAACCTGGTGAAAGACCTTCAAAAAAACACCCTACAATGCGCATTGTCGTTAGCAAGGTAGCACCAACATGCCTCTCAGATCTCAACAACAAACGTGAAGTTTTTAATGCTGCAAATCTTTCAAGTCTTCACAATGTCAAAAATGTCTCCTTTGTGTCTCATGAAAACATCAACAGCAAGAGACAATACATGCGGGACAACATTCATCCCTCCACAAGAGGCTCGAGCGTTTTTGCTGCTGGCAACCTGGGCCGCCATCTGCATTACCTGTTCTGGACGAAACAAAGGCGGCATCATCAGAACATCCCAAGAGAACGCCATCAGGACGGCAGACTGAGACCTCGGTACTATCACATGGACCACTTGCTGCCCATGCCTCCTTTCCCACCGAGAAGACCTGACATCTTTTTCGATTGGTTCCCGTGATCGTCTTCTACCAGCAGAATGATAGTATCTCTCCAATTCGCCATTACTGAAACCACTCTACAACTGTAGTTTAAACTAAATCTCGTGTTTTTTTTTTTTTTTTTTTTGTTGTGCTTGTAGTTTTTTTCAAAGTTTAACTTGTATTTATTGAGACTTATTTTTTTTTTTATTTTTTATTTTTTTTTTTTTTTTTTTTTTTTTTTTTTTTTTTTTTTTTTTTTTAGCTTTTGAATGCCAACTGTATCAATGACTAACAAATCAAAATTGACATTTTACAATGGAACTGTCGATCAGTGTCAACCAATATCGCGAACTTTCAAGAACACATAGAGAATAACTCATATACAGTGCTTATTCTTCAGTCACTAAATGTGTCCAAGATGAACTTACCACGTCTCGCTCATTTCTTCTACCCTCCAGTGTATCATCTCTCTGAGGAAAACAGGAAAAGTGAACTGTGCCATCTATATACATGAAAAGCTATCTTACCATCCAATTTCAACGCCAGTGCCATCGACTGCGCCAAATATCCACTCTTGTGCAGCTTGTGTCAAATTTGATAACTCATTAATTTTAAATATTCTTTCTGTTTATCTCCCTAAAGGTGTTGATGATTGTAAATAGTGACTGGTTACGTACCCTGGGTACCCAAAATGAAAAGTGGCTAGTAGCCGGTGACTTTAATGAACATGCCCCATTTTGGGATAGTGGCTGCCCCAAGGTCAGCTCCAATCGTCTAGTGGAGAATATTTCGGACTCGGCACTCTTTCTTCTAAATGGGAACCATAACCAGATTGCCTGATGTTCCTAGCCACAAACATCTCTGCTATTGACCTGTCTTTGATATCGCCATCACTAGCGACCAGCTGTACTTGGCAAGTTCATAATAACACTTTAGGTAGCGATCACCTCCCAATTACCATTTCCTTGAGAGGATTTACAATTTTGCATGATGATACAAGGGATAAAATCCCAAAATTTAATTATAAACGAGCTGACTGGGATAAATTCAAGTCCATTTTAATGTCCTTTAATGTTAGCATGCTGGAGAACCCAGATATTGATAAAATGTATTGTAACTTTTCTGAATCGGTCTTGAAAGCTGCAACCGAGGCAATTCCAAAATTTAGTCAGACAAAATCCTCTAAACATGCTGGCAAGGTCTGGTGGACGGAATCCTGCAAAGATGCTGTTAATAAAAAGAAATCAAAGTTCAAAATACACGCAAAAGACAAAAAAAGTAGATGACTTACTCCCCATGAAACGGCAAAAAAAATGAAAGTACTAGGATTATAGAAAAAGCCAAAAGCGATTACTGGTCATCATTTTGTGTAAATGAAGTTAATGATAACAAAGATTTTAAAAGGTATGGACAAAGATACACGAAATGAAACATGGAATACATCTACCCGCTTATCCAATCACCGTAGGGCATGAACAATTCCCAACATCAGCTCAAAAAGCTGAACTGTTTGCTGATTTTTTTTGCAAAAAATAGCTCCAAAATTAGTCTCTCAGAAAAGTGCAGAACTTTGAGGGAAGACCAGTCAAATAACCATATCTATTCTGACCCAGAAGAAAACAACGAACATTATTTAAATGCAGAAATAACATTAGAAGAATTAAGAAATGCTATATCGTCATTGTCAACAAAGAAACTTCAGTTGGTTTAGACGCAGTCTCAAACGAAATGTTAAGAAACCTTCCATCAATTTTACAACATTTCTGTACACCATTATGAAAAAATGTTGGTAGATGGGAAGACTCCATCTGTTTGGAAAGATTCTGTCATTGTGCCCATTCTCAAGCAGGGCAAACCTAACTCTGATATTAATAGTTATCGTCCTATCGCTCTCACCTCTCACACTGGTAAACTAATGGAAAAAATTGTATTAAATAGACTTACTTACTTATCATTGTGAAAAAAATGGACATATTCCTACCGCTCAGGCTGGATTTAGAAAAGGCCGATCGACTGTTGATCACCTTGTAAAGCTTACAACTCAGGTAAAACGTCAATTTGCCAGGAGAAAAAATGTACTTGCAACTTTTTTCGATGTCAAAAAGGCGTATGATCAAGTCTGGCATGAGCGACTTTTTTATATAAACTTAAAATGATAGGTCTCTCTGGTCACATTTTATGATTACTTCAAAGAATTTCTGGCTAATAGAACAATTCAAACAAAAAATAGGAAATACATATTCTAGCAAGAGATTTGTGGAGATGGGCATCCCTCAGGGTTCTGTAACTGCCCCACTGCTTTTTTTTTATCCTAACGCATGATCTCACAAAAAGTATTTCTAAAAATCAAGTTTAGTTCAGTACGCTGACGATATTTGTATATATGGATGAATGTTACTTTAAAAAAAACACACCTTCAAGGTCAGTTACATACATGAAAAAATTATATCAAAGAGACTTAGACAGTATCGCTAGATTTATGTTTGAGAATGGATTATGTCTGTCTGCTGAGAAATCTCATATGATGCTTTTTGACGCTGGTGGTAGTTTTCATGATCTCCCTACTTTCAAGATGGATGACACTGTACTTACCTATACATCTTGCATAAAGTTTTTAGGTGTACATCTAACTTCAAAATTATCATGGAACACACATATTGAATATATCATAACTCAAGCAAGGAAAGCTCTTAATCTTCTGAAAGTTGTGAGCTACCAGAGTTGGGGACAGGATACGTGCACTTTAATTCATTTATCAAACTCTCTGGTCAGGACAAGGATTTCATATGCACAGGAAGTATATTTTTCAGCTCCTAAGTATCTTTTAAAAAAGTTACAAAGCACAGATTGCAAGGCATACAGAATAGCCCTGGGAGTTCCCCTTTACGCTTCCATTTTAGGGACATATCATGAAGCTGGCGTTTTGCCCCTGGATGCTTATCGAAAATTAGCCTGTGCTAAATACATTCTAAGATGTTCTACTGTTCAGAACTCAAATGAGGATGAACTTAACATGCGATCTGATTTAGATTTTCCAAAACGCGCAAAAAAAAAAACAATACGATCAAATAAAACCATCCTTACGTACTCCTCAAACCTGTTGAAATCTGCCAAAATTGATCACAAAACCATTGCTCCACGTTATCCCCTGAGTCCCATTCCTAGTTGGGAACTCATCCCGGCAAGGTTTGATTATAATACACTGACTTGCAAAAGAATGTCAATAATAACGTCCTAGGTGCTATGGCCAAGTCACATATTGACGATAGTATCCTAATCTAACTTAAAAGTTTACAGACGGATCCCTATTAAATGGCAATGCTGGTTCCGGCTTTGTTATTCCTGCTTTGAAAGCAGATAAATCTTTTCATCTTGGAAAGGGTTTTCTATCTTTACGGCTGAACTGATAGCAATTCTAATGGCTCTGCATTATATTATTGACATTCCACGTGATTTTTCTAGAATACTTTTTTGTGTTGATTCCAAATCTCTTTCTTCAAGCAATGGAATCTGTTGCTGCTACCAATCGCGCCGAGATTATCACCGAACTAAAAATTCTGATCCATTTCCTTACATCTAGAGGGATAACAGTGGACTTTTGCTGGATTCCGTCACATTGTGGGATTGTAGGAAATGAATGGGCAGACAGAACTGCCCGCATGGGATCCAAAAACTCTGAAAATTCTGTCTATGTCAAAATACCCTTGAGTCTTCACGAAGCCTATGGACTCTTAAATAAAGTTTCTTTTGAGTCTTTTTAAGCTGTATAAAAGAGTCAGTTCTCTTTAAAATACATGTACAAGATTCTTCACTGAGTTGCTGTTCAAGAACTCAGAAATACCTGTCCATCTAACTCGCCCAATCAAATTCGTAAACTGTATACAAAGACGCATGTACATGTACACAAATTTCGGAAACTGGAATCTCTCTTATATAGGCTCAAAGTTAACGCTCTTCGTACAAAATTCCACAGAAATTTACAATGCGCTTGTGGAGCAGTCGACAGTTTCAATACTCTGCATTTTCTATTTAACTGTTCCTATTTTAACTCATCTCTCTCCAACTTCCGACAAAAAGATTCCCCATGCATTTTCCAGAATCTCCACGCCTTTTTTACATTTGTAAATTCGTTGATGTTAAGCCCAGTTGGCTCGTTTGTGTAAATATTTCCAGGTTTTTTTTTTTTTTTTTTTTTTTTTTTTTTTTTTGTAATTTATCTTTTAAATTGTTACATTTAGAACAGTATTTTCTTTTCAATAGTCAAAGTCGCATATGCACACACGCGCGCGCGCGCGCGCGCACGCGCGCGCGCACACACACACACACACCACACACACACATTCGTACGTAGGCCTATACTAGCATTTTGCATACATTATTTCCATTTCTCTCATCCACTCATTTCTGTATTATTTTGTCTAATATCACTTTAAGTGAACAGACGTTAAATTGAAGAACCGAAACAGCTCTTTATGTATGTATGCCACTGGATATGGACTTTGGGGAAGTTGGATTGTTGCTGACCTCACATTTTTTATATTGTTTTTAATGATGTTTGAAAGTTTGACAAAAGCAAATATAGATCATAGAGTAATGAACAAACACGAAGATTTCAAAATGTGCACTTGCAATGGCTTAAATGACATTAACAAGACAAAGAGATGTGTTTGATTATCTTTGCAAACGTAAGGCCAGCATACACTTTTTACAGGAAACACATTTAAGGGAAGGCAATGAAAACTATATAAGAGCTAATTGGGGTTAGAACTTGTGGTTAGCAGGTACTGAAACAAATAAAAATGGTCTTGGTATTCTCTTTAAAAATAATTTTGAATATAAATTGTATACAGTATACTGGGATCACGGAGGCTGCGTCATTGTAATGAATATAGAGTTCTTAAATAAATGTATCACACTAGTCAATGTATAAAGGCCCAAGCAGTGGGGATAACCCACAGTTCTTTGAGAAAATAGTAAAAAATTGAGGAAATAGATAATGATTTTGTTATTGCAGCTGGAGACTGAAAATTGCGCCCCTTGATCTCAAGACTGATGTGCGCAATTATTCAAGCGTTACCAACAGACCTAAAACACGGAAGAAAATTCTTGACGTGATAGCCACGTGTGATTTAATTGATGTGTTTAGGAATGTCTATCCAATGAAATGGGCATACACATGGGGTAAATGTAACTCAATAACACAAGGCTGGCTTGATTATTTCCTAATTTCCCAAACGCTCATATCAAAGATAAGAGATGCAACTGTAGATATTGGCAACCAATCTGACCATTCTTTAGTTTCACTGGTGTTGAGAAAAGATCAGTTCAAAAGGGATAAACCCTTCTGGAAATTTAACAATTCACTTCTCAAAGATGATAAATACATCGAAGAAATAAAACATTGTATATGAATACCACATCGTGCGTTCTGGTACATGGTCAGTATTCTACCCGCTTTAACTTGGAAGAGGGTGGCAGACAGGGGGACCTGCTTTCTCTCTACTTATATGTCATATGCGCAGAACTTTTATCACTGATGATTTGAACAAGTAAAGATGTTAAAGGCATACCATTAAAAAAAGAAAATGAATTTATCCTCACAGTTTGCAGACGATATTTTTCTGCTACTTAATGGTTCTGAACAGTCCCTGAAGGCATCTATTGATATCCTTGATGAACATGTACAGATGTCAGAAAATGAATAGTGATAAACCCAACTAGTGTGGATTGGAAGTAGAAAAAAATTAATAGTCAAATTCGATACATTAGAGACAGGAACTTCCAATGGAATCTTTAAGGTTCTAGGCATACATTTCTTTTTTTACTAATATAGACCAATTTGCTGAATTCAATTACAGTCAAAAGCTTTCAGACGTGCAGAAACAGTGGAAAAGAAGAAATTCCTTTTGGGAAAATCGCAATACCAAAAATGTTCATTGTTTCTCAGTTTACCTATCTATTTCTTAATCTTCCAGACCCCCTCCCCGCCAATTTTTGAAGGAAATAGAAACTGAAATGTTCCAGTTCTTATGGAATGGGAAACACAATAAGATAAAGAAATCGGTAATTGATCAAGAATATGAAAACGGAGGACTAAAAATGAGTAACAGATTTACACTACTTGAGACTCTGAAGATTAGCTGGTTAAGACGGTTAAATATCCCAGAAACAGAATTTAGGAGTTTCATAGATACCTTATATCCAGCCATGAAACAACTGAAAACGCTCGGAGGTGAGTACGCTAACGTGATACTCCAACGACTCCATAATCCATTCTGGCTTGATGGTGCTAGACATTATAAAAAGTTCTGCTCAAAGTGTAAACCTTTAAACATAAAAGCATTTCTGTCAGAATGTATTTATTACGATGTAAACATAACAAGGGACAATAAGGTGATCTACATAAAAGAATGGATAGAAGCAGGCGTAACAACAATTAACCATTTAATGGATGCAAATGGAAATTTTTTCTGTCCTTTAACGATTTTAAGGTAAAATACTCAAACATAAAAACATTTTTTTTTAGCATATGAGAGAATCATCATAACTATTAGAAAATATCAAGAAATTCTCAGTTACAAAGAAGACGTAGCACACGTTATTGCTGAGGAAAATAAAGCATGGACCTTGACCCAGAAAGACAACAAAGTAGTTAAATCGATCCTACTTGGCTCTAAAATTACACCAGCAGCAGTGATTAAGTGGGGACGTATGTATACTGGACTCAGGTGGGAAAGTTTTCTTTTAAAAACCTTTTTAGAATTACTATAGATACTAAACTGTGATGGTTCCAGTTCAGACTTGTACACCATGTTCTCCCCACACAAAAGTTCTTCACATGCGTAAACTCACAGACTCCCCACAATCTAATTCTGTAAGTCAGAAACGCAGACAATTCAGCGCTTGTTTTGAAATTGCATCGTAATTCAAAATTTATGGGATGACTTCGAATCTGTTTTATGGAATAAATGTCCCCATTCTCTAAGATTAATATTAAACGAGCATCTCATCTTTTTGGTTGTGCAGAAATGCAATAACCCACTAGCCTTTAGATTTCATACCACTATTTGCCAAACTTCTCATCTATAAATGCAAGTTGCACAATTTGAACCCTACAACGCCCAGTTTCATCAATAGTTTAAATATAAGGGTAAGAACTATATTTTTGTTTTCCTGCACATGCGTCTTGTTTATCGTGTTTTGATTTTGGAAAATTAAAAAAAAAAAACTCTTAAAAGTATAAATAAAAGAGCTTTTTAAAAAGTGCCACAAACAGTGCTCGAATTGTGCCTCTTTCAACTGGATGAATATTGCAACACTACTTCTTCTTCGGAACGCTTGAGTTATGTGTAATGTTTATCATAAGAATCCTTGGACACATATTCTGGTATCATTCAGTACAGTTGCTCGGTCTACTTGGTTGTGTAGCTCATTTTCAAAGTGACAAAAGATCCAGTATCAACACACTCATACATCAAACCAAGTAATAAACCGCAGCGGAAAAAAGTCCATTGAAAGTATGATTTTCAATATTTTGATATGTTTGGGTTTCGTTTGCTTTAAAAAACAAAATTCCCCTAAAGTACTCTTTATTTGCGTGAAAACATTCAACATAATGAAGGTGATCCATATATATATATATATATATATATATATATATATATATATATATATATATATATATATATATATATATATATATCAGTCTAGCTGCAGAAGCTTCATAACGCAAAGAAAAAAATGCAACAGAAGATCATCCATCGTGTCCCTGACATATCTTTTTCCCCCCTATGTTTGGGAAAGCCAGTGAGTGTTGGATTCATCTTTATGGAAAGCCAGTGAGTGTTGGATTCATCTTTATGGAAAGCCAGTGAGTGTTGGATTCATCTTTATGGAAAGCCAGTGAGTGTTGGATTCATCTTTATGGAAAGACAGTGAGTGTTGGATTCATCTTTATGGAAAGACAGTGAATGTTGGATTCATCTTTATGGAAAGCTAGTGAGTGTTGGATTCATCTGTAGGGAAAGACAGTGAATGTTGGATTCATCTTTATGGAAAGACAGTGAGTGTTGGATTCATCTTTATGGAAAGCTAGTGAGTGTTGGATTCATCTTTATGGAAAGACAGTGAGTGTGGGTTAATCTTTTTGGAAAGACAGGTTCCACTGTCTTTTTTGTTTTTGGAAATCCATAAGAGAACTAAATCCATCAAACAAACCAAAACAGAAGAGGAGAGAGAGAGAAAGCATGAATAATCTTTCCCAAAGAGAGAGAGAGAGAGAGAGAGAGAGAGAGAGAGAGAGAGAGAGAGAGAGAGAGAGAGAGAGAGAGATTTTCTGACCTGTGGTCAAGCCATCATGGAAAGAGAGGTTCTACGGTCTTTCAATTGTATTATAAATCCATAAGAACAAGCGTTTTTTTTTTTTTTTTTAAGTTGCAAAGCATGAATGATTATTTCCAAAACAGGAAGGATAAATAGATGAGTAGATAGATAGAGAGAGAGAGAGAGAGAGAGAGAGAGAGAAGAGAGAGAGAGAGAGAGAGAGAGAGAGAGAGAGAGAGAGAGATAGATTTTCTGACCAGTGGTCAAGCCGAATGGCGAAAGCTTAGGAGTAAAGTCCCTGGGTGGAAGAGCGAGTCAAACGCATGAATCCTATTTATACATTGCCCTTTCGATGGCCCTTGGCGCTGCACCTTGTAAAACAGTCTGCAGTGTAAGCACCAGACCTGATCAATATTTACAATGAAGACGGCAGTCCTTCCATGTCTTCAGATCTGAATGAATGTTCTGCACCTTGTAAAACAGTCTCCAGTGTAAGCACTAGAGATGGTAACTATTTACAATGAAGACAACAGTCTTTTCATGTCCTTGGCCCTGAATGAGTGTTTTGCAAAATCTCGCTGATGTACAGCTTCTTCAGGTCAGGAATTTTGTGCTATCTCAGCTATCAAATTCTGGACATTTTTTCTATAAAGTATTATGTTTCTGAACATAACGCTATTTTTCCCCTTGATTTATAATGTTCTGATCGATGACGATTTTGAATGCTTGCATAAAAAACACGTGTACGCCAGGTATTCGTACATCTCTATTTGGAAAACTATGAACGGGATGCTTTTGTTTAACTTTGTCATGCATTTTCCTCCAGTGAAATAGGTTTGGTGGTAAACAATTGTGAGCATACAATTTTTTTACACAACAGGAGAGTTTAATGCTGCGACTTCATCTAACGGTGTGTACATCAATTACAAAGTAAGCATTTTCTTTTAAATATAGATATGATCTTGTCTGAAACCAAAAGGAAATCCTAAATAAAGAGTGATCAGTAAACAGTGGGTAAATAAACACGTAGGTTAACTCTGACTCCCTTGACGAGTCTATGCACATCCACAGCTTTTAAACGACTGCCGCTTACGACACCAAATCTTCTAGCACAAATGCCAACAAGAGAGAGAGAGAGAGAGAGAGAGAGAGAGAGAGAGAGAGAGAGAGAGAGAGACAGAGAGAGAGAGAGAGAGAGAGAGAGAGAGAGAGAGAGAGAGAGAGACAGACAGACAGACAGACAGACACACACACACACACACACACACACAGAGACTGACAGACAGACAGACAGACACACACACACACACACACACAGAGAGAGAGAGAGAGAGAGAGAGAGAGAGAGAGGAGAGAGAGAGAGAGAGAGAGAGAGAGAGAGAGAGGGAGAGAGCAATGAGACATTCCCACTAGAAGGATGTACAAACTTGCCCATACACTCTGCCCCTGCATATGTTCATGGCGAGAGAACAGCTAGAGAGATGAACGAAACATAGATCAACTTTCATTCAATATATCTTTTGAAAACTTGAACGTAGCTGAAACAACACACACACACACACACACACACACACACACACACACACACACACACACACACACTCTCTCTCTCTCTCTCTCTCTCTCTCTCTCTCTCTCTCTCACTTTCTCTTACACACACACGCACACACACACGCACACACACACACACACACACACACACACACACACACACACACACACACACGCTTTCTCTCTCTCTCTCTCTCTCTCTCTCTCTCTCTCTCTCTCTCTCTCTCATCCATCACAGCAGCTGTCCCCTGCCTGTCAGAGGTAAATAAGATTTATTGCATTCCTGATGTATACGCGTCCCTGTTATCATCCCCCCCCCCCACCACCCATCCCCAATAACCTCACAGCCTATCCTCTTTCATCATTGATGTGGAAGATACAAATCATTTACATTTGTTACCTATCACAATAGATTTTTGTTTGACATGCCGCCTTTAGCAAAAACACGTGTGTGTGTGTGGTGTTTACGTTAAGTAAATACCGTTAAGCATAAGTAAGTAATGCACAGATGTATGGATGCAATGCGACATGTTTGATGTGTTTACAATTCCTGACTTATGCGTGTGTCTGAATTGTTCGAACTTAGTGTCATACCATTTGAAGTGAAATCATCTTAACTTCAGCAGAGTGGTCCATTTTGAAACTTATGAACCTTTTAGCAGTTTGTTTGTTCACACGGTGTACCATGCCATCATGAAACTTGTACTAATTGCATATCGATCCCAAATATGAACACACACAAAATATAATGAAAAGGCCTAAAGGCAGACAATGCATTTAATATTTCATTTACCCGTTTGAGTGCCTTTAAGCCGTCAGCTGACGCCGCAGTAAAAATGTACTCCCAGTGCCTATGGGCCGTCCACTGACATCATGCATTTTTCTTGTATTTTCATTCGTTACTATTCCTATCAAAGGACTGAAATAGAGTGTGCGTGGTAAGCCTTATATGTCTGCAGTATTAAAATGATATGCAAATGACCACACGTGAGGGGAAAAGACCATTTATTCTCATCACTGACTGGATGGCCAGCCAGCTCTTTGTCTCGTTTGCAAAGATGGCGGCGCAACCTTCGACGAGTGTAGCGACTAAATCAGCGTACTTACACAGCTGAGCAGGCTCTCTGCTAATCTTTTTTGACAAAGATGATAATCTTTTATTCAACAACTCACTCGAGCATAAAGGCTAGATGATGATAGTGATGGAATTGCCGACCATATTCGTCAGTTATTGAGTCGTGCTGTGCCATCTCAAGAGTGTGTTCAGCTGACTGGTTACCAGCGTCGAACGAGCCAGCCTAGTGTGTACTCTGCACTGTATGCCAGTGACCAACGACGTGTTAGTCAGCGCAAGAGGGGAGCGCGGCCTGCTCGTGGCGTGACACGGGCAGCAGGAACGGTAGGGGAAGAGGAGGAGTGAAAGAGAGGGTTGAAGTCCAGCAAGGGGGCGTGGTGGGGGAGGGGGGGGCGTGGTCGTGGACTGACCTGTCTGCATGAGGTGTGAGCGTCTTGATAGACTTCTAGACTGTTCTTCTTTCATTTACAGGTGTAGTGTGACAATATCAACGTTATTTTCAACTTTTTTGCTCTGTCTTCTTTTTTGGATGTGAAGCTGTAGTGGTAAATACATATGTTTTTGATCATGCAAAAAAAAATTATCCATCCAAATAATGCCTAAATATTTTTTATGATCAAAATTAAAACAAAAGAAGCCCAGATTCAAAATCTCCATTCGATTTCCTTCAAAAATCATATATATTTCATTTTTTTATATCTTTTGTAGTTTCTGAGCTAGAATTTTTTGTTTAATTATTACTCCCAAATCATTAGATTTCCCTGGCACTGGGAAAGCCTTTGTTGTGTAATATTTTCAGGCAGTGAACGGTTACTTGTTCCCCCCCCCCCCTTTTGTTTCTGGTGCGCGCGCGCGCGCGCGCGCGCGCGCGTGTGTGTGTGTGTGTGTATGTGTGTGTTTAATATATTGTTGATGTCTGTACAGAGACTCTTATTTTTTTCACTTCTGAAACAAAACAAACACTGTCAAAAAGTTATTCAAATAATGAAACGATTCGCATAATCTTAAGAGGATATGTATATGAGGCATAAGAGCTGCAAACACTTAATTAATTCAAGTTCTGTATAAGTAAGTAAGCATAGAATATCTGAAGTATTCATTACCTGCTTGAAACAATGGCGAGAAAAAAATGAGAGAGAGAGAGAGAGAGAGAGAGAGAGAGAGAGAGAGAGAGAGAGAGAGATTCAGTCTTCTTTTTGGAAGAGTATTCATTGCCGACTCCATAAAGGCTGATGAGCGTCTAAAGACATTCGTGTTCCTCTGGGGTGGGGGGGGGGGGGGGGGGGGGGGGGGGGGGGGAGGAGGATGCATTAAAAAAAAAGAATATGGAAAAAGTGTTAAACGAGGATCCTTAGATCACCATGTACTTAATGAAAAAGGAAATAGTTTTTCATGACAGAAAACACACTTGTTGATTTATATGGAGATCGTTCACTTAAGTAGGAAGGCTCTGGTTGAAGGATACCCATCGCGTAGTAGCTGGAAAGATTGAATTTCACATTGACGGTGGACAGAGCAGCCAACTGATGAACAAAACAAAGTAATATTTCTGATGTTCATGTTTTGCGGCAAAAGCTTCTTCAAAGACAAAGTACAAGTTTCTAGTAAAAAGAACAAGCTTCGGATATTGTTTGACATCATCAGTTACTTTTAGGGAAACGAGAGAGTAGAGAGTCTTTCATGACATGGAGCAGTGTCTGGATGGTGCGTGACACAGAGTGTAGAGAGTCTTTCATGACATGGAGCAGTGACTGGATGGTGCGTGACACAGAGTGTAGTAGAGTCTCTTTCATGACATTGAGCAGTGACTGGATGGTGCGTGACACAGAGTGTAGAGAGTCTTTCATGACATGGAGCAGTGACTGGATGGTGCGTGACACAAAGTGTAGAGAGTCTTTCACGACATGGAGCAGTGACTGGATGGTGCGTGAAACAATGCCAACAGATCTTCAGGAAAAAGGGGAAAAGAAAATAAAAGAAAATGGAAGCAGAACAATACCGAGGCAGAGACTGGAAGAAACTGTGACACTATTCCACAATGGACTAGGTCAGACGCTGGGAAATTTACATAGTGGACAAACGAATGCACATGAATGACATAGGAGGAGCAAAATCGCATTGTGTGAACTTACGTTCCATTGCCGTTTTGACGAATTGATCTTAAGAAGAATAAAAAATAATATCAAACAGTAATAATAATGGGGATGCTGCTGCTACTGCTGCCACTGCAGATGATAAATAATGAAGAGAGAGAGAGAGAGAGAGAGAGAGAGAGAGAGAGAGAGAGAGAGAGAGAGAGAGAGAGAGAGAGACTTAAATTCTATTGTTGCTTTATGGGCACTGGTATTACTACCTCATTACAGTCAAGTACAGTCTGTAAGTCGTTTCTTTTCAAAGCAACCGTGGGTATAAAACCATGTCAAACACCCACGTCGCCCGACTGCCAGTAGCGTCTGTGGCAAGTTGAAAGATCAGAAATCGGACTCAGAACAAACGGTAATCTGGAACTGCAGAGGTGCCATGGATAATGCTGCCGTTCTTTGGATATTGTGGGGATTCTTAAGTAGTGGGAGAAGTCAAAACACTTCAAATGTGACACAAGTTCAAACCACCAGCATCTATACGACATCCCCTTCGTTACTACGTGGAAACACAACCCATGGGTGCTACGAAGGAAGCGGCACGCTCGCTACAAAGTGATTTGCTTACTGACGATGTTCAACGTGTTCAACACATCAAGGAATCATACAGACCTACAATGTCTTTCCGCGGGTCGTCGAAGCAATACTCTCAGACACCGGACAGCACACGGATAATTTACGATGTCAAAATGTCATCTTACAACTTGACGTCCTGTTTCTTTAGCCTTGATCCTGACTCTTTAACAATAAAGAAACACACATGGTCATATATTTGTCAATGCCACCTTCCACGAATACTTACAGTGTAACGTTACAATAGAAGTTCCGTGTCACAAAGTTGTACAGTTTCGAGTTCTTCGGGAAGAAGGTATTAAAATCAAATTACCTGAGATTGCGAACTTTCTTGAGCCTACATGGATTTCGAATCCTTGGCTTCGCTGTTTTTGTCCCAGCACTTGCTTTAGTTCTTTGGGAAATTCAGCTTTTCTTTCGTCTGTCAAATACGGCTTTGAATCCTGCAACTGTGGAACTCTCTTTGGACTTTTCTGCTGTTGAGTCAGATTTTCAAATAGTTCATGTATCCCAGTCTGCAGGTAAGTACACCGTGCAAGTGAATGCACACACACACACACACACACACACACACACACACACACACACACACACACTCATACACACGTGCGCGCGCGCACACTCTCGCACTTTAAACATACCGACGAAATGGAACTGTAAAATGGATTTAATTCCCGTAAATGCTGTTCGATTTTAAATCTGAGAATGTCTCCTAGGTGGTGAGAAAACACTTATGAGATCAATGGTAGCCACTTTTTCTGTAAATGGCAAGGAAGTAAAAAAGATTGAAATTGATCCAAAACAATGATTTCGGGCAGGGGAAATAGACTTCAACTACTACCATCAGCGACAGTACATGTGAAACTACAGTTATTAGTTTTTGAGTCGACATGGAGTGAGAAAAAGGGAAATAGAAGTCTTGAAATTGTGTTTGAGGATGAAACATGGATGTCACAATTTAATTAATCATCAAACGTGACTTTTTTCTGATTTGCAGGCGCATTTACGATGCATTGATAAAGGTATTTGAGTATATTAGGATCGGCGACAACATCTGTTCAAATCTTATTGCTTTGTTGTCGGGCAGCCCATTGGCTCGTAAACTAGGTGAGTCAAATAATAATACGAGTCGTAACAAATACATTTTAAAAAGCATGTGTGTGTGTGTGTGTGTGTGTGTGTGTGTGTGTGTGTGTGTGTGTGTGTGTGTCCCATTCACCTAGGGTTTGTAGGTATGTCATAACAGGCACATGAACAACGGTGTTGCTGCAGTCGGAGTGTTTGCCTCATGGTAACTGTAGTCTGTAGGAAACGCTTCGTAATTTTTCTCTCATTTGTAAGCACCCTCAGCATACCAGACATATCTGCAGTTCCATAAAACATCAAACACTGACGTGAGTTAACACGGGAAATTTCAGCCTAAGTACGACTGTACATATGTTGACCCGGGATGAATTGATATTCGTGGACTTGGTTATGTATCTGATTGGATATCTGACCAACTCTTTCATTTTGGAACGGTCAGCGCACATTAGTTCACGTGCGATAGATACGTTTGTTTTACCAACAGACAACAAACAAACGAAATTTCTATTTTCACCAGGGCAGAATCAGGCGTTTTGTAACTCTTTTTCTTATAAAAAAAAAGCCGCCGTGGCAAAGTGGTTAGCATCGCGGACTCCTGGCTGGGAGGTCGTGGGTTCGAATCCCATCAGTGTCATGTGGGTTTTTTGTCCCTGATCGGCTCCTACCCAGAGTTGAGTTTGCTGCGGATTCAGTTGGGAAGACTGGGACCACACAGTTGAGTTTCATCCACTTAATGGACGCCTTTCTGAGAGTGTTGCTCAAATTTCCTGACCAACACTGCAGGTGCATGTATCTCTCGGGTCTGGTTGACGCTGGGATACATTATGAAAGGAAGCGTAGAGTACAGCCCTGTCATGCAGTCTCAGACCGAAATGGAAATCCGTAGCATCCATCTTAATCATCCTCATCCTCATTGATCAGCATTGAAAAAAAAAAAAAAAGTCTCAAATCCTGTGGCCCTTCATGCCCTGCTCTCATGGTAACCTCAATTTCGATGTCCTCTCCACGTCTGTAGCCTTGGTTTGCTTTCGTCGGGGTCACCGGTATCGGCGAGTCCATAGGGGGCTGTCGTTGGACGGACGTGGTGGCGCCCTCCGGAGGGAGAGCCCACTCACGCCGGCTCCGTGACTAAGCAATTAATGTCGTCAGTAGGGGGCTTAGTAGGTGGTGTCCTGCGTATGTTAGATCAGAACAGGCGCCACTGAACACCACCGATGTGTCTCCTCCAGTGGTTGCCTCTTCACAACTTGACACGGAGTGCTCCCTGTGGATTGCTGGTGCCGGGGCTGTGGACGGGGTGTCGGAATGAGCGGTGTGGGTGCACGGCCCTCTGAGATCGAGGTGGCGCAAGGGTTGGGACAGAAAAAAACAAAATAAAACAAAACAAAAAAAAAAATAAAAACCCATCAACTATTTTTCTTATGTTGCTAAAAGAATGGATACATTTTTTTTTCCAGAGCAAGACTAAGTTTATTTGGTTGACTGAAAAATGAATGTTATGCTGCTAGCTCTGAGCAGGAGCTGATGCGTTAGTAACATCACAGTGTCATGGAAGTCATATGATCTGCCCCCAAAACTAAACGACTCAAAATGAGTAAATCAGCAAATAACTAATATCCACTTTTTCTCCAATATAAAAAAACAACAAAACAACCTAAATGGTTTAAACGTGTCACAAAATGTCCATTCTTCACGATAGTCAATATCTATGTTTCATGTAGTTAGAGACAACAGAATATATTTAAAATGTTTTTTAAAAAAATCCTATCAGTATCTCTTTCATTCAATATGAACCAACAAGAGCTTCAACATTTCACACAGAGAATCATTCTGCGCAACCAACATCTAGGTTTCATTTAATACAAAACAGCAAGATAGCTTCAAAATTTGACAACACAGAAAGTTATCCTGCACAATAGAAAATATCTCTGTTGCATTCAATATCTAACAACAAAGTAAGCTTAGTGGCATGTGATAGATGTTATTGTCATGGGAGTAACGTGGCTTATACAGTAACAGTCTCGAGTTTTTGTCTTCTTCATGAAGGTCAGGTTGCCAACAAATCTTTACAGAGATGATAATCTGAAGAAAAGGGCAATCCAGGAGCAGGTGGACTGCTGTGTGACTTTCACTGTGCAGGTTACGTGCAAACACCAGCATGGAGCAGTGTGTCCCACGTTCACCGCTGGAGATGAGCTGTGTCACTCTGACCCCGCCCCCTGACCACGTGATCTTTCTCAGTATCCCAAGGCGGAGTTCGGGAGGCTGACGCTGTTTTGTGGCTATTGTGGGGCAGATGGGGCTGATTACCGACACCATGAAACATATAGAGTGCCAGACATGGCCGCGTCTTACCTCTTCCCGATGACTTTCCCAGCTGCAATTCTCTTGAAAATACGTCTATGTCCGTTCACCATAGCGATTGTTGTCGAAGAATATTTACACATTTTTTCGGATACAGACTTCGATTCTCATTCTACTTGAAAAATGAAAAACCCGAAACAGATTGGAGTCGTAAAACATCGTCACCTAGCAACATGGAATTGTTCCATGTTCTCCAAGTCAGATCTGGTGCATCATTTTCCCTGTGACCTGGTTCCCCAGTGTGCCGAGTCTGAAGATGAGGCTCATTGCTCCTACACTCTGACACATGTGGACTGAATAAGGTGTCTGCTTCTTCAGTATCATTTGTGTTGCATTGTGTATGCATTACATTTCTTGTTAAACTGCCCAATGGGAACACTGGATGGATGAAAAAAGTCAACCCTACTGTGTGACTGAGTGAACGACTGACTGTCCTGAATGCCCAAAGTCCCTTCAATCACTGATTTTGAACTCAAGTTTTCTGGTGCTGGAACTTCATAAAATTCTGTTCGAATTTCTGCATTGTTCTGGTGCTGGAACTGCATAAAATCTCTTTGGCAAAGTGTCAATGTTTCTCCATAGTTCCAGCATTGCGCAACGTATTAATGCTTCCATCACTGAATACACCATGAGTTCATTTTTGTACCTGTTGATTTGTTCAGATTGACGTGTTCAACCTTCAGCGCCCATCTTGTGTAGACGTGAATGAAGATAAGTGATAGCTCGTTCATTTTCGTTGCCCTGAGTGTTTTGCAATTTGCCTGAAGAAGACCTAAGAGGTCGAAACGCGTCGGGTTTTGTCTTGTGATTCATTTGTTTACGTTTTCTTTCTCAATTAATTTCATTTAAAATTTGTTTAGATTTGCGCCCGCAATCGCCTCACTTTGTCAGTAGTGTTCAACTTTGTTTTGCACCTATTTACCTACTACTACCGTAACGGTGAGTTCTGTGACTTGTTCTAACAGGGTACTCTCACGTCACACGTCTGTACTGTTGATAGGTGTGGTACTGTGACTTGTTCTGGAACAGGACACTCTCACCCTCACACGTTTGTACTGTTTGATAGGTAATGGTAAGTTCTGTGACTTGTTCTGGAACTGTGGTAAGTTCTGTGACTAGTTCTGGAACTGAACACTCTCGCCCCCTCTCACGTCTGAAGTAGACGGAACTCGTCAGCTCTAGTTCTCAGCCCGTCTACGAGAAGACAAACTCTGACTTTCCTTTTTTTTCCATATGTTCATTCATTTGATTGTATATGTTGGCTTGCTTTATACCTAACTTCTAGTTGTGGCTGTTGGTGTTTTGTGTGCCTGTATTCTTGTTGAACAGCAATAACAGCAAAGAAAGATGTTAAAAAAGGCTACATCTGTCCTTCAGAACAGTTGACTATAGCTGTGCCTTCAGAAACAGTTGACTATAGCTGTCCTTCAGAAACAATTGACTATAGCTGTCCTTCAAAAACAATCCTTATAACTGCCCTTCAAAAACAATTGACTAGCTGCCCTTCAAAAACAGTTGACTATAGCTGCCCTTCAAAAACAGTTATAGCTGCTCTTCAAAAACAATTGACTACAGCTGCTCTTCAAAAACAATTGACTAAAGCTGCCCTTCAAAAACAGTGGACTATAGCTGCTCTTCAAAAACAAATTGTCTACAGCTGCTCTTCAAAAACAAATGACTGCAGCTGCCCTTCAAAAACAGTGGCCTATAGCTACCCTTCTAAAAACAATTGTCTACAGCTGTCTTTCAAAAACAATTGACTACAGCTGCCCTTCAGAAACAATTGACTACAGCTGCCCTTCAAAAACAATTGACCAAAGCTGCCCTTCAAAAACAGTGGACTATAGCTGCCTTTCAAAAACAATTGACTACAGCTGCTCTTCAAAAACAAATGACTGTAGCTGCCCTTCAAAAACAGTGGACTATAGCTGCCCTTCAAAAAACAATTGACTATAGCTGCCCTTCAAAAACAATTGACTACAGCTGCTGCCCTTTCAAAACAATGCCCTTCACTACAGCTACCCCCTTCAAAAACAATTGGACTATAGCTGCCCTTCAAAAACAGTTGACTACAGCTGCCCTTCAAAAAAAAATGACTATAGCTGG
>JADBJO010004203.1:53628-83628 GCA_016801955.1 Conus betulinus | reverse complement strand
GAGATTAACCATGAAACGAATAACCCCCTCGAGGTCCCTGAACTACATGAAAGCTTTATACCAGCGAGAACTCAATAAAATAAATGTATTTTACAAGAAAACAGGCTCACACTTTCTTACAAAAAAAAAAAAAAAAAAAACAAAACAAAAAAAAAAAAAAACATATAATGCGTTTCAATTCTGGTATGACCCAGAAAAGCTCCCAGGTTTTACTTTGGATGGCATTGACATAAAATATGTTAAATCAGTAAAATTCCTAGGTATAATCTTAATGTCTAAACTGTCATGGGACCAGCATATTGACCACATATTAAATAAAGCACGGAAAAGTTTAAACTTTCTTAAGATTATAAGCAAGAAACCATGGGGCCAAGATGCTCCGACTTTAATACCTCTATCAACCGCTCTTGTGCGATCTAGGTTAACCTATGCCCAGGAAGTATTTTTTCAGCGCACCACAACATCTGTTAAATAAATTGCAGAGCATTGATTGCAAGGCTTACAAACTCGCTCTTGGTGTTCCCATACATACATCCAGCTTAGGAACATACAATGAGATTGGAGTGCTACCTCTCAGCGAGGTTCGAAAAGTAGCTGCGTCGAAGTTCGTTCTGAAGAGTTTTTATACAGAAAAATTTCTGTTCAAAAGAAGTTGTTTAATTCTGAAAAAAAAAAAAAAAGTTTTGGGAAAACGAGCTAGAAGAATACAATCTACAAAGTCAATCTACTCGTATACTTCTAACCATATCAGAGATTCCGACATAAATAGAAATGAAATCGCTGTTAAACCATCCTTTTCACCAGTACCAAGATGGGAACAAATGAAGGCCTCCTTTGATACGATTCATTCAGATTTGTCAAAAAAAAAAAAAAAAAAAAAAAAAGAAAGATTCACCCAACATATTAAAAATTTCTGTATGCTTACACCTGGAAAATCAGAACAAGAACCACCTAAATTTTTTCACAGACGGCTCAGTGCTAGAAGACAGTAGGACAGGGGCAGCTTTTGTAATACCTGACTTAAACGTGGAGAAAATGTACCATGTTGGCAGAAATGTTTCGATTTTTAGTGCCGAGCTAGCCGCCATCCTAATGTCCTTAAATTATATTCTTTATCTCCATCTGAATGTCAGTCACATACTAGTCTGTACTGATTCTATATCTGCTCTTGAAGCATCCAGTCTTCAAATTAAAAAAAAATCAGCTTGGAGATAATAACAGATATAAATCATGTTATACATCTTTTATCCGATAAAGGCACATCAATTAGTTTTTGCTGGGGTCCCCTCTCATTGTGGCATTTCAGCAAATGAGAGAGTCGATCAGGCTGCAAGAAAGGCAGATTGGCTGACACCTTGGCGATAGCTGCTTGGAGAAGTCTCCGTGGGTACCCCCGTCTTAGGAGCTTTGCTTCTAGTTCTTTGCTTCTGGTCTGGAAGAGGACATCTTCGGAGCAGTTCCTTCTTAGTCAAGGCACTGGCCATACGGGATACCTCTGACACAGTGCCGGGGGTGGCTGGAGTGGGACGGGAGATACATGTTCACACCAGTGGACTTTGTATGGACGTCAGTGACGATGCGGCCGTCCACTAGGCTGATGCTGACATCCAAGTAGGGCACGCTGGTACGGCCATAGTTGCAGGTGAATTTGATGGTTTGGTGTTCTTCGTTCAACCACTCGACGAACTGCAGAAGACTCTCTTCTCCGTGCATCCACAACAGCAGAATGTAGTCTATGAAGCGGCGCCAGTGTTGAGGATCGATGGCGTAGGGGGATGTGGATAACAGACGTCGCTCCAACCAGCCCATAAATATGTTAGCAATGGCTGGAGCCATCAGTGTGCCCGTTGCTGTGCCCTGTATCTGTTTGAAGAGTTCACTGTCAAACTCGAAGACATGCTGTCAAGAACATGGTTGACAACCTGGAGAAGTGTGGAGATGGAGGGGATGGAGTCCGAGAGGTGTGTCTGGTTTTGCACATTTCAGTGATACTATGACCTCCTTGCGAGGGATGCTAGGGTAGAGGGCCACTACGTCAATAGTGGCGATCCGTACCTCGTCCCCAAAGGGCTGCAGAGTGGTCTTCCAGCCCTCCAGGAGTTGCAGAACGCGTGGTGTCTTTCAGGTAAGAAGGTAGGCTGTGCACGACAGCTTGGAGAGACGTTCTGTGGGGTCGTTGGCGCCAGAAACTATAGGTTGGCCTGGTGGTTTTTGTTTGTTCTTATGAATCTTGGGTAGATGATAAAACGAATGTGTTCTCACGCTGTCTTTGTCTATTAGTCCCCATTCATAAGTCTTGAGGTCAATGGCGTTTTCTTCATGAAGCTGGTTCATAAGTAGATGTGATTTGCTAGCTATGTCAGCAGTTGGATCTACGTTGAGGCGCTGGTAGTGACCAGTGCTGTTCAGTTGTTTGAGGGCTTTTTGATGATACTGGTTGAAGTCCTGCACCACCACTGCGCAGCCCTTGTCTTCCGGGGAAATGCGTAGGGTTCGGTTCTGAACCAGCTGTCTCAACTGGTGAAGGGCGGTTCTGCTGGCCTTACTCAGGTTGTGGTGCTGGGGACCCTCTGCGACATGGAAAGTCACATTAGTCACTATGGCGGAACTGTATGCCTCCAGAGCCTCGTCTCTTCCTTTGGGGGGCTGCCAAAAGCTCTTTTTTTTATATAAAAACTGAGGTCGAGAAGGAATGAGGGCGGGAGTGTCCTCATCAAACCAGTACTCTTTGAGTTGGATCCTCCTCAGGCCTTCCATGGTGTCATCCAGTAACTGTTCTTCATTATACGAAGTGGGGGTGGGGCAAAACTTGGGTCCAAACACTAGCAGCCGTAACCGGTCTTCGGTGATTTGTACTGATGGCAAGTTGACCATCTGCTTCTCATCTGTAGGGATCACCGTTTTCCTACGTCTGCGGAAGTGACGATTATTCTTTTGGGGGATCCCAAGTACTGAGGGTTTAGGGTCTTCAAACCCTTAGCGCGACACGTGTCCTGATCAAACATTAGTGACTGAAGTTTACTTTTCTTAGTACAGCTGTGGTGTATTCTGCTTTTGCTAGCTCTAAACTTAAGTTTAGAGACAAACTGTTGTACTACTAACCTTACCCTGGAACGAACATTTCAGCTGTTCGAGCTGGATATGCAGGGAGTACACTGACCTCAGATAGAATCCTCTGCACTGTTTTGCTATGAAAATCTTCGTTGAAGACAGCGTTTGTTGAATTCCCTTATGTAGAGTGTGTACTTGGGGTAAAGCTGAAAAAGTAAATGAGATTCTCATTCCCCTAGGTGTAGCACGTTTCTTCAGGCAAGTTCGGAGAAAGCGTTGATGAAAAGAGTACGTTTCAATCTCGGTGATAAGATTCAGTCCATGGCTCATCTCTTTCTGGGTACAGATCACGGTCACGTCTGAAGACGAGTCGAATGCGGAGGGGCTCAAAAGGGAGTCCATGGTAGAGACACAATGACGAGTGTCGAGAGATGATAGAGACTGCCACAGGTGGATCCAGCACTGGATACGATGTAGTTCCTCCCACACTTATTGGGGATAAATCAGAATGGTAAAAAAAAAAAAAAAAAAAAAAAAAAAAAACTACAAACAAACTGGTGTAAGTGCAAAATATATTTTGCTTTATTCAAAGCTTCTTCAGTTGTAACCATGGACCAAACTGTAAGAATAAAACACTGACCTTAAAACGTAAACAACTGAAGTAAAATCTAGGGTTACTCAAACAGAATGATAGCAATAAGCATGCAGTGATACTGCCCCCCCCCCCCCCCCCCCCCCCACCCACCCCCCCACCCCCCCACATACAGACAGAACACACACACACACACACACACACACACACACACACACACACACACACACACACACACACACACACACTGTGGGATTCAATGCCGCTCACTCATCCACACACGCACTGCGTTTCCATCAAGAAAGGTTATTAAAATATTCGGGAGTTTTCAAAAAATGAAATTATCCTTTTCTGTGCCCCCCACTCCCCACCCCCCCCTTTCCTTTCTTTCAGTTCTCATTCAACTACGCATCTTTCATTTTTCCTGTCTGAAACGTTTGCTCTACTTTCTCTTTAAAATCTCCCTGTGTCCCTTACGTAGTTCTCTCTGAGGTTTCTGAAGCAGTTGGTTTTGTCTTTGTGTGTACCTGTCCTGGAATTGGGTTGTTTTGCATGAACCTAGGACATCTGTTTCTTTGCCCCGAAAGAGTGGACGCGCAGTGTCATCTGATGATGCTGCATTTGACCAGTAGTGGACATGTGATGTCATCTGAGATGTTTTCTTTGACCAGTGGTGGAAACGTGGTGTCATCTGATATGCTGTATTTGACCAGTAGTGGACATGCAGCGTCATCTGAGATGCTGTATTTGACCAGTAGTGGACATGCAGTGTCATCTGATATGCTGTATTTGACAGTAGTGGACATGCGGTGTCATCTGATATACTGTATTTGACCAGTAGTGGACACGTGGTGTCATCTTTTATGTTATATTTGACAAGGCTCTAGGAACAGAAGGTTCCATACAGATCTCAGGATGAAGTTGATTCTTAAAGCTGCATCATGGCATATTCTTCTTAAGCTGACTAACGTTCAGCGTATTTTGCCCACAAAGTCCTTTTTTCCCCTTTCAGGCTTGTTGCACTACACACTGGATTCTCCATCTCTTCTTTCTTCAACTCCTGTGTTACCATGTCCCTCTTTGCTTCCTCTTTTGCCTGCGATCACTCAGTTCTTTCTTTCTTCTTCTTCTTCTTCTTCTTCTTCTTCTTCTTCCATCCTGCCTGTTGGTCTACGTGTGTCCTGTTATTTTCCTGATCTTGATATTCTCCTTTGTCGTATCCCCTGCCTCCTGAACTTTACGTGTTCTGTTTCAAAACAGACTGACTGAGGGTGGGAAAATGTAAAAGGAAAAGGGGTAAGTTACCGCCAAGGACATAGACAAACACACCACAGGACAAAACACAATTCATTTCGAACGTCTGGGTCTTCTTCAGGCAAAAACAAATAATAATAATAAAACAAATAACGTTAGGACAGTGAAAACGAAGAACGAGGAACCACTTATTTTCTCTTATTCGGTGCAAGATCAAAATGTCTTTTCTGACAGTCTGTAGCTCAGTTTGGACAGATCTCAAAACCCTGTCTCCCGAGTCCTCAACCGTTATTAGTAATCTTGTCTTTCCCACTGTGCTCTCCCCAAAAATGGATTTCAGGGATAGCATCAGTTTTGCCTGGCGACAAAAGAGAGGGGGGGGGGTGGGGAAAAATGTCAATGAGACCAGGTGTGACAACAAATCATTTCCTCACGTATTTGTCAGTTTGGCTCCCAAATGATTCCACGTTGGTGGTGTAGGTATTGTTGAGTTTAAAAGGCCAGAGGAGATTCGGGATCAGTATGCACCACAGCCGCCACACTTTGTATGTGCCAGGGAGACAACTCTGGAGTACTATCTGCAGGCTTTCTACAGCCATTGCAAAAAAATGTTACCCATCTCTGCGTCTTTTAAGGAGTCAACACACAATCTTCCAAAGCTCTCGACTGCCTTTCAAGACACTGTTAGAATGACTTTTCCAATAAGGTCCACTGTACCTTGATATGGCAGTACAAACCAATGGTTTGGTAATATACTAGAATGTCTTACAAGGATATATCTACTGTAAAATTCATGTAAGTTATTGTTTTTGCAGTGTTGACACCAGTACTACTCGATGCTGCGTGACACGCCTTTTCTTTCTGTTATTAAGATTAATTGGAAATGAAACTCTCCTATACTTCAATGCCCTGCCACTTACTGCCTATTTCAACACTAGACTTGATGTGCCTTTTCTTTCTTTTATTAAGATTAAGTGGGAATGAAACTCTCCTATACTTCTAATGCCTGCCACTTGCTGCCTATTTCAACACTAGACCTGACACGCCTTTTCCTTCTGTTATTGAGATGAACTGGAAAAATGAAACTCTCCTTTACATAAAATTCCTGCTGCTTACCGCCCATTTCAACACTAGACCTGCTCTAGGTATCTGGCGCCAAAACAACTCGATCAGTTTCTAGGAGTATTGATATAAATCCACGAACCATCTTTAGATATGAATCAGTCCCCCCTTTTTTTTATAATATATATAGCGATATGCTAGAGAAAGGTCATATTGTCCGGGGGGGAGGGGGGGGGGTGTGTGTGTGTGTGTGTGTGGGAGGGGGGGGGGGGGGGGTGGCTTTTATTGCCATTCTTCTGATGTTTACGCAAAAGCTAGAAATCCCAGTAATTTTATCATCAGCGCTCCACAGGAAACTGGCGTCGCAACATGTCAAAGTTTCAGTTTCAAAGGGAGGTGACTGTGGGTGGAAATTGAAACAAACTTAAAAGGAAAAAAAAAATGACCGTATCACTGAACGAAAGAGACAAAGAAACTACAGGACAAAACACCACGCCTTTCCACCTGTTTTGGTTTTTGTTCAGGCAAGGCACACAAACATGCACAAACAAACTACAGGACAAAACACCACACCTTTCCACCCTGTTTGGTTTTGTTCAGGCAAGACACACAACATGCAAACACAAACTACAGGACAAAACACCACACCTTTCCACCTGTTTGGTCTTCTTCAGGCAAGACACACAACATGCACAAACACAAACTACAGGATAAAACACCACACCTTTCCACCTGTTTGGTCTTTTTCAGGCAAGACACACAACATGCACAAACAAACTACAGGATAAAACACCGCACCTTTCCACCTGTTTGGTCTTTTTCAGGCAAGACACACAACATGCAAAACTACAGGACAAAACACCACACACCTTTCCACCTGTTTGGTCTTCTTCAGGCAAGACACACAACATGCAAGGCATTGAACACGAAGAACGAACGATCACTTTATCTCCTCTGATTGGGCGTTATAGTGAGTGATGAACATGTTTCAGAACTCTTTGGTACCTCTTGTTGCTGTGTGACAAACAGGTGAACGTGTAAGAGAGCTGGGAGCTCCAGACAAAAAGATATTTAGAAAGTCGACACGTTTTTGAAACACGTTTCCCTCAGTTCCCTAAAGTTACGTGCATAAGGATGAAGAAAGCATAGATTTGCATTTTACATGTTTTCTTTTTTTTTTTTTTTTTTTTTTTACCCAAAATCATTTCAAATATATTCTTGATTTAATTGGCAATAATACGAGCACCTTTCCTCCTTAAATAGCTTGATTCCAGGCAATTGTTCTATGCCTGTTATCATCTTTATCACGTTTAATGATCACTGTGTCCCATTATCATCTTTATCACGTTTAAATGGCCACTGTTTGACAGAAATGCTTGAAATATGAGGGGAAATGCTTTATTGCGTCAGTATGCTTAATGCAGTTGTGAATGTTTTCAGTTTTATGAAAAAAAAAACATTGTTGTAAAAAAAAGATTGTCAATTTTGTTTGACTTACACCCTTTGTTTAATGCTCTTGTTTACATTTGCCAATTTTAGGGTGTCAGTGATTGGAAAGCTCGTGGTGGTGGTGTGTTTTAACCTGTAGGCCTATATCAGTCAGTAGTTGATTATGTTCAGAATCGACTACAAGCTTCTCAGACCACCCTATCTTTTGCTCTCATCTCTCTCCCTGCACCTGTCTGTCTGTCTGAATTGCTTGTTATCTATAGGCTCCTCCTGTGTTGCTCGTCTCCTGCAGCAGTCCACACCGGAAACAAAGATCAATGGAAAGGGTCTTTTTATTTCTCTTTCAAGGTCCAAGCTTTCTGGAACAAATTATCTCTGTCTCTCATAATTCTAACCTGGCTTCAAACAATTTAAATCAATTCTGTCTGTCTGTCTGTCTGTCTGTCTGTCTGTCTGTCTGTCTGTCTCTCTCTCTCTCTCTCTCTCTCTCTCTCTCTCTCTCTCTCTCTCTCCATCTCTCTCTCTGTCTCTGTCTCTGTCTCTCTCTCTGTCTTTCTCTCTCTGTCTCTCTGTCTCTGTCTGTCTGTCTCTCTGCCTGTCTGTCTTTCTGCCCCCCCCCCTCTCTCTCTCTCTCTCTCTCTCTCTCTCTCTCTCTCTCTCTTAGAGAAGCCTTAGCATCCATAAGTGGAAACAAGGTGAAATCTTCAGTTTGAAAATGGCTTACCGATGGTCCGGACTGTTGACGCGTGGATTGACTTAGCGCGCGCCTGCACACACACACACACACACACACACACACACACACACACACACACACACACACACACACACACACACACACACACCATGTCATTATATGTGTGTGTACGTAAGCACGCGTGTGTGTATGAGTGCACACACAACACACACACACACACACACACACACACACACACACACACACACACACACACACACACACACATATATATATATATATATATTATATATATATATATATATATATATATATATATATATATATATATATATCCAGATAGCTTGCTGGCTAGGTAACTAGCTAGATAACTAGATAATTATATTCTCGGATCAGTGGGAGCAGGTGGGGTGGGTAGGTATGGGGAAGAGCTAGCCTAGATGGGGGAAGAGCTAGCCTAGGTGTGGGAAGAGCTAGCCTAGGTGGAGGAAGAACTACCCTACGTGGGGGGGGGGGGGGGGGGTAGAGCTGGCCTAGGTGGGGAAAGAGAAGATCTAACCTAAGTGTGGGGAAGAGCTAGGCTAGGTGGCAGAAGAACTAGCCTATGTGGGGGAAGGAAGAGCTAGCCTAGATGGGGAAGAGCTAGCCTAGATGGGGGAAGAAGAAGTAGCCTAAGTGGGGGAAGGAAGAGTTAGCCTAGGTGGGGGAAGAGCTAGCCTAGGTGGGTGAGAGAGTTACTCTAGGGTAGCGTATAGACTCTCAGCCCTGTACCCTTTTCCTAAACACTGTTTTCTTTACACAGGTTCACATTGGCGAAAGATGCTACACGTATGAAGGGGCATCAGCCTATCAGGTATTTCGCAGTCACTGGTGTCAGAGTCCAGACTCATCGCTCAGCCTGGAGAGCTATCAAAAATGGAATCTCTTTACGAACTCTCTTGAACAAGCCGGTGTAGTAGACATGATCACGATTCGCTTGAGGAAAATCGATCAAAACACATGTAACGAACTCTTTTCTTTATTTGGGAGTTACTGTATCCTTCGTATGTCATGCTTCTTTCTTCATTCATTTTCTTAATGGCTCATGTTTATGCTCATACACAAGAAGGGTATACAAAAGCAAAACAGGGACAATGATGATAAAGGCAAGCGTAGTATATTCCTGTAGGACTATTTGCTTTATCTACCATTTGGCGTTTGCATTTTTACGTGAAAAGTACATGTGTGTTTCTCTCATTACTACATATGTAGAAAGGAAAAAAAAAATGTGTGTGTGTGTGTGTGTGTGTGTGTGTGTGTGTGTGTGTGTGTGTGTGAGAGAGAGAGAGAGAGAGAGAGAGAGAGAGAGAGAGAGAGAGAGAGAGAGAGAGAGAGAGAGAGAGATTTATAGTAGAGGAAAAAAAGTTAACAATTCCTCCGCCATTACAAGGGGAGGGTGGGGTGGGGGGGGGGGGTTAATGGAAACAAAACATGGGAATGAAAAATTAGAGTGCTACATTATGAAGGTCTTCACTAGTAGTATGGGGACCATCAAGGTCCACCTTGAAAACAGATCCATTCATATCGCCTGCTCAGAGTTCTTTCATCCACTGATTAGGACTTGTCAGTGAGATTTGTGATTGCGTCTGTGTTCCCTTGACATCAAATGGGGATATACCACAACCGATCATTCTCTGGTACTTTCACAGCCAAGGGTTCAAAAACAGAACCTGATGGAACCATAAAGCAGCCAGTGAAGGTAGAAGAGTAAAACGAGAAGAAAGCGCCACAAAGAAAGAAATTGCTGAGTAATAAAAAAATCAGCATATAAAGAGAATTACATATACAGGGGAATTTTTTTTTAGCCTATGCTTGAGGATCTGTTTAAGGATGCAAGGAGATCAAAAGATGTTGACAGTCAGAGTGGCCAGCTGTACTGTTTTAATAATTCAAGCATCGTCAGTCACGTGAGTGCTGAAAGCAGGTAAGAACTGTCAAGAACACAGCCTGTACTTGGAATTCCTTAGAGATGCAATCTCCACCTGATTTATCAAACAATTATGCGTTGAAACAGACTAGTAGTGGGAGAAAAAACAAGTGCAAGCTACCCATTGTTCCATCACAAAATAATGACTTGAGGAGAAAAAAAAAAATGGGCTGGGGTGGGGTTTATGTAAAACGCCCTTTCAGCCATAATCAGGGAGAACCTACTCAGGGACTCTACAGCGCCCCAGCGACGTTCGTCCCACTCCCATTTTGAGGCGGCTACACGCTGTACAGGACCATCGCCACCCGAGCATGAAGAGGGCTGCTTGACAGCTGTGATAAATTGCAGACAGGTGTGTCTATTCTGACTTTCTGAAAACAGTTCAGTGCAGTTTAAATGGCTTTAAAAAGGGACAGGAAGTGTGTGTTTTGCTGGATGGGGGGGGGGTACTTGAAAGAAAGGAAGCTACGAGGAATACGAGGGAAAAAAAAAAAACGTTGGAAAGAGTAGAAAGAGTAAGGCGTAGAGAGAAGAAAAAGGAAAGTTTAGTCAGTATGTGGGATGAGCTGGCAAGAGAGAGAGAGAGAGAGAGAGAGAGAGAGAGAGAGAGAGAGAGAGAGAGAGAGAGAGAGACAGACAGACAGACAGACAGACAGACAGACAGACAGACAGACAGACAGATACAATGGGAGGGGGTGGAAGTGGGGTAAGAGAGGAGGGAGGGGCAGGCAGAGAGAGGTACAGAAAGAGAGAGAGACAGGGGAGGGGGGGGGGGAGAGAATGTATGTACACATATATATGTGCACATGTGTGCATGCAGAGCATGCTCTTGCAAGCCACAGATCACATATTGTACATGCACATGCCTGTGCATGCGTGTGTGCACACGCACGCGCACACACACACACACACACACACACACACACACACACACACACACACATACACACCATACTCACACATTACACACACACACACACACACACACACACACACACACACACACACACACACACACACACACACGCACACACACACCATATTCTCATTTACACACACACACGCACACACTCTCTCTCTCTCTCTCTCTCTCTCTCTCTCTCTCTCTTGCTCTTTAATACAATGATGATAGTGGCAGAGAACAATGTTAGGTAGCTACCCAAGGTTTAACCAACGCACTGAGCTAATGTTCACATCTCGCAACAGCTAAGCCATATCCATGAGATAGTCTCTTAAGCCCTCTCATCTCGGTCATTAATCTATTTATCCATCAGCTGTTTATTGTGCACATAGCGGTCTCCAAACAGATGTGGTACAGCGTACACGGACTAGTCCACACGCAGCTACACCTTGTTGAAAATAACTCTCTCTCTCTCTCTCTCTCTCTCTCTCTCTCTCTCTCTCTCTCTCAATTATATTTTTCTCAAAGTTGCCTGAATAACCCAGCAGTATGGCATAAAATGCTTTATCAGCAACAGTGTACACAAAGTTGTATGGTATACAATGGTCTGCAGGCAACGTTGCACACGTACATATCTGTACGACATAGAATGCTCGACAGGCAACACGATATGCACAGCTGTAAGACATAGAATGCTCGGCATGCAACATTGTATGCACAGCTGTAAGAAATAGAATGTTCGGCATGCAACATTGTATGCACAGCTGTAAGAAATAGAATGCTCGGCATGCAACATTGTATGCACAGCTGTAAGAAATAGAATGCCCGGCATGCAACATTGTATGCACAGCTGTAAGAAATAGAATGCTCGGCATGCAACATTGTATGCACAGCTGTAAGAAATAGAATACTCGGCATGCAACATTGAATGCACAGCTGTAAGACATAGAATGCTTGACAGGCAACATTGTATCCATAGCTTTAAGATGTAGAATGCTAGGCAGGCAACATTGTATGCACAGCTGTAAGAAATAATGCATGATTGGCAACATTGCATGCATAGCTGTAAGACATAGAAAGCTCAGCATGCAACATTGTATGCACAGCTGTAAGACATAGAATGCTTGACAGGCAACATTGTATGCACAGCTGTAAGACATAGAAAGCTCGGCATGCAACATTGTATGCACAGCTGTAAGACATAGAATGCTTGGCAGGCAACATTGTATGCACAGCTGTAAGACATAGAATGCTTGACAGGCAACATTGTATGCACAGCTGTAAGACATAGAATGCTTGACAGGCAACATTGTATGCACAGCTGTAAGACATAGAATGCTTGACAGGCAACATTGTATGCATAGCTGTAAGACATAGAATGCTTGACAGGCAACATTGTATGCACAGCTGTAAGATATAGAATGCTCGACAGGCAACATTGCATGCACAGCTGTAAGACATAGAATGCTTGACAGGCAGTGTTGCACACATAGCAGGTAAAAGCACACACTTCTTGTTCAGCAGCATTGCATGCATCGCTGTAAGACACGTAATGCTCGATAGGCAATGTTGCATATCATAGCTGCATGGCAGTGTCCGTTTCATCAAGGAGACGCCACTGCGATTAGTCTATGTATGCTGCGCCACATCCAATAAGTTTTGAGACCACACCACGCACGATTCTAAGATGATGAATAAGTGAATAAACAACTAAGAGAATTGAAGAAGAGGGTCTCCTGGCTACGAACTAGCAGATGCCCAATGCGCTGGTCAGACCTTGGGCATGGGATATAGTATACATAGGATGTACACATTTTCTGCAGGGGAGCATTGAACAGAGTGCTGAAGGAGAGGTGGCAGATCTACCAGAGAGGGACACTGATGTGAGAGGTTAGTGTCAGGTGGCCTAGTCAACCTTCCAGCCCTATGGGTGATGATGGCCTGTGTGCCGGGGATGGCACATGGAGATGTGGAGCAGTCTGCGATGGTGCACTGCGTGACGGTGATAACCGTGGCGTGGGAAACCATGTTTCTTTTTGCGTCGGCATGGTTGGTAGTTCTCTAGGGATTGGGCTGAAAACTTACCGTCTGGACCATTTCAGGGAGAACCTACTCAGGGACTCGAACTCTCGTGCACTACTCCAGCGATGTCCGTCTTACTCCCAATCTGAGGCGGCCTTACGCTGTACAGGAGCATCGCTACCCGAGCATAAAAAAATAAAAAAACACAACAACAAAAAAACACACAAAAAAAAAAAAAAAAAAAAAAAAAAACAACTCTTGACAGCTCTGAAGGCAGAGTCGTTCTTTTTTTTTTTTTTGCTTTTTGGTGTTCATTTTTTGGCGGAGAGGAGGGGCGATTGATGGGGGTAGGCAAAGACCACCAATGCCCCAAATCAGCCAACAAACATGGCAAAGTGGACACCTGTTCGCACGGAACCAGAACTAAAAGCTGGACACCAGTTCAGCACGAAACCAGAAATAAAAGCTGGACACCAGTTCAGAACGGAACCAGAATTAAAAGCTGGACACCAGTTCAGCACGAAACCAGAAATAAAAGCTGGACACCAGTTCAGCACGGAACCAGAATTAAAAGCTGGACACCAGTTCAGCATGGAACCAGAACTAAAAGCTGTACACCAGTTCAGCACGGAACCAGAACTAAAAGCTGGACACCAGTTCAGAACGGAACCAGAACTAAAAGCTGGACACCAGTTCAGAACGGAACCAGAACTAAAAGCTGGACACCAGTTCAGCAGGACAAAAGAAGGGGGCCCAGATTCCAGTCCATGATGAAAACCAGAACAAGGTATGACAGACCCTGTCTGTCTGGAAACCAAGTCTAAGACTCCTGACAATGACAAGGCATCTGCCACCACCAAAGTACAAATTTCTGTCTAGGACACCATGTCCTTAAAATCCTTTAGGCAACAGGATGTAAGCCTCACCTCTACCTACCTACCTACCTCCACAAGCAACGTTGCACGCGTGTCTCTATGTTTTTTTCTTTCAACACCATGTACATACATTCACTAATTTAAGCCTGTTAAGAATATCATAAACATACACACACTCGCGTGCACGCGCGCGCACGCACGAACGTACGTACGCATGCACGCACACACGCACGCACACACACACACACACACACACACACACACACACACACACACACACACACACACACACACACACACACACACACACACACACACACACACACACACACACACACACACACACACACACACACACACACACACACACACACACACACACACGCACGCGCGCGCGCGCGCGCACACACACACACACACCGTTTCATGTTATCTAATGGTTTCCCCATAGGTACAGCAATGTCTTACAATGGAGCAATGGTGTAGTTGCGTATTACCTGGACACCGAAATCTCCGAAATATGGTGCTTTTGTAAAGGTCCATCCCTGTGGCGTGCCACCAAAGCACAGATATAGTAAAAGGAGATTCGTGTCTTCTAAGGGCATGTTTTGTGAAGTCCACTCTCCGATGGCTCATCACCACAGCAACAAGACTGTCACACTCCCTGTACCCACAGACTGGACAGCGTGGCCAGTTCCACTCGTCACATGTCCCCTGGGACATCTGACACACAGCATGTTGACTTGCGATCCGAAAAGTCTGTGTGAGGCTTTAGCCAATGCTCAGGAATTGTATCATAATCATTGCAGTGTTTCTCCAGGACTGACTCTACCCTACTTCTATTGTCACGCTTCTAGGGATTTATATCTTACAGTCTGGTGTGTGATTCTTGTGAGGATTGCGAAAACGGCACTGATGAGGACTTTTGTGTGCATTCCGATCACAGTGATGGAGCACAGCGGCAGGTAAAGCATGAATTATTCCCTTTCCTTTCTCTGCTCCAGTTATTTTTGCTGAGGGTGCTGAGATTAAGGAAAGCATCTTTGGAGACAAAAGTGTGGCTGTCAGTGTGTTTCTCTTTGGTTTTTTTTTTTGTTTTTTAAGCTTATGGACTGGGATGTATATCTAAATGTGTTTACTCTCTCGCTATTTTCCAAAACGTACGTATAACAAATAATAACATGGTTTTGGTTTTAAATTCAAACAGTTGGATAAAAAACCAGCTGAAAAAAAGTCAGAAAGCTCCACCAATAATACTGGATCACTATCTCAGGTTAGTATGAGGCGTAAGTCTAGATATCATCATCTTGCACGACAGATTATCGCAATCACACCATACAGACTATTTTCCAACAGAACTAGAAACTAAATAAACCATTTGCAGATGACAGAACTTCATCTTTGCCTTTCAAAGACGCAGCTGCACCATATGTAAATTATTGTATTTAGGTGCTGCTGTGCACTTCGTTTCTTCAAAATGTTATACTGGGCAAATAACAACCAGAAGAAAAATGCCCTATGGCATGTTGATTGACAGAAATATGCAAAACAATCATGGATGCCATAGTTTAAAACCTGATATAACAAATGCAAGATCAGTCAACCAGCATAGTACTTCATTTCTGCTTCAGTCGATGCTGGACCGATATTCCCTGCACCACAGTTGTGATATATATATATATATATATATATATATATATATATATATATATATATATATATATATATATATATATAATATATCAATACGTCGTTTTTCTCTCTAATTTACTTTGTTTTGTTGTAATCATTTGTTAACTAAATCATCACGTGACCAGTCTGCCATTTTCTAAGCTGTCATCCACACATGCTTCCAGGAATGAACTGTCCACACACTCGCATTTGCAGGAGTTCGTGTGTACGTGTATATGCACGTGTACGTGGGTGCATAAATGTACGTACATGCACATTCACGCGCATGAACCATGTATACGCGCGCGCGTGCGCGCGCGCGCGCGCGCGCACACACACACACACACACACACACACACGCACACACGCACGCACACCCCCCCCCCCCCCCACACACACACACACCAAAAGCTACCGTAGTGGCATGAACCAAGCTTTCAAGACGCCCAAGGTGCAGTCAGCTGGTGAACTCAGGTATCTGCTGAGTCTTGTCCAAAGGCTCTTTTCCAACTCTTGACTGGGATGAATCGAAATCCTCTTCTTTGAAGAGACATCATTGGAAGTGGACTGCTGACTGAGGTGAATGACAAGAGCTGTTCTAATGCCAGCTCTGTTCAGAAGTCTAAAATCTGTAGTCTCACCACAACATTCACGTTTTAACTTCACAAAAATATATTTAAAAAAGCTCAGGAAGTATAATACAGTAAACCTAATCCGAATTCAGTGAGTATTGATAGAACGAAAATATATCCTAAAGAATTATAGAAAACAAATGCACACAGTATTACAGAAGCCATTTCTGAGCCTCCCAGAAGATTCTGATGCCAGAAGAAAGATTTTACTCTTTCGTGAATTTCTGGAACGATAATGTTGTCTGTTGATGTTGTGACCAATAAAATAACAAGACATCGAACAAATCTTTAAACAATTTAAAGCAAAAGTATACAAAATGCTATTCCATTTAAATCTATCAGTAGAAAGTTATGGCTCAGCTGTGTATTTTCGGACGAGTTAGGAGGCTTAACTTTTGTGGTCAAGAAGCGATAAGCAACAAGAACACAGCACCTAAAAACTTTGTGGACTTCAAAAGTGTCCTCAAATTGAAAAAAAAAAAAAGAAATCATTTGTTCTTATTAAACAGGTTATTTGATCCGAGTATACAAAAACTGCTTATGTTCAGTAATACAAATATTGCAGTCGTTTTCAATATGTAATCTTTATTTACTCAATTTCTAACCCAACATGACATGACGGGAAAAAAAAAAAAAAAAAAAAAAAAAAAATCGGTCTGAATATCCAGTGTCTTCCCCACCGATTTTTTCCCCTCACAATGAACTTTTGACTGTGAGTCTCTGTGTGTGTGTGTGTGTGTGTGTGTGTGTGTGTGTGTGTGTGTGTGTGTGTGTGTGTGTGTGTCTGTCTGTCTGTCTGTCCGTCGTCTATCAGTCTGTCTATCTGTCCGTCTGTCTGTTTCTCCCTCCCTCCTCCTCTTGTTTAAACAGAGAAAACACAATGCCTGCAAAACTTCGTTGTGTGGATTTGGTAAATGTCTACAAGTTCACCATTTTGGATGGTAATAAGTTGCTCTAAACTTTTCCTATCTGTGTGAAAATTCTTTTAACCAATTTAAGTCTGACTTTTTTCTTTACCCTTGTAGGTGTACGTTATGTCAATGCAGTCTGAACATTCTATGCGATGATGGTTTGGATGTTAGAAACTGTTGGGGATTCTGTATCATCCTGACAGTGGCCAAGTCTTCTATGAACTGTTTTGTACGTCATCTTGTCCGTCAAAGGACATTTCAGATGTCTTCTCATAGCTAGTTTTCAAACCTGACACCATGTTACCAATATTCATGTCGTTTCCTCAAACATTCAGTCGATTTCTGTTTTTGATATTGTGTAATGTCAGTACAACATGCAGTTTTATGTTCAACATGACCTTTGTAAAACTTTCATATGTATGCTTTGTGTAATCATTTTTTGCCAGCATTTGAACACATACAGAAAATGTAGTTTAGATTGGGTCATCCTGGTGACAGCTTATACTGATTTTAAACGGATTAGACCCTTTTCCATTTATATTTACGGTGTCCTTTGTGTTTCCACACACTGTTCGTATTTAGTGATAAAAATATCCCAGACCCAAAAGACTGACGTACATTGGTCGGGGTCAACGTTTGTAGAAGGTTCCACAAAGTTCACACACACACGTACGACATCCCAGCAATCTTTTCCATATGCAAATAATAGTTTTAAATCGTACACGACTTTAAGTAATGGACTTGTTCTTATCCCTGTTTCTCTGTCCTTTTTTAAAGTAACGTTTGAACATTTGTTTATGTTGTTCTTATTTCCTTTGACACTGGGGAAAAAAAGGAAGAGACAATCAAGATCACAGATGGCATCCACCCTGAATAGTTTGGCTGATATTTTACTTAAGCTAATTTCTGTCAGAAATTCCTGCCACAGGCGTAGACATATAAAGCGCGTAGTACCAAGATGCAAAACTGAAGACATCATTTACTCCTGCTGAAAAAAAACACACAACAACAACAACAAAAAAAAAAAACCTGGGAAGACTGGGACCAAACAGTCGAGTTACATCCACTTAATGGATGCGTTTCTGAGAGTGTTGCTCAAATTCCCTGACCATCGCTGCAGGTGCTTGTATCTCTCGGGCCTGGTTGACGCCAGGATATATTATGAAAGGAAGCGTAGAGTACAGCCCTGTCATGTAGTCTCAGACCGAGATGGAAATCCGTAGCATCATCTTAATCATCTTCATTCTCATCGATCAGCATGAAAAAAAAAAAAATGTCTCAAAAATGCTGTGGTCCTTCATGCCTGCTCTCATGGTGACCTCAGTTTCGATGTCCTCTCCACGTCTGTGGCCTTGGTTTGGTTCCGTCGGGGTCACTGGTATTGGCGAGTCCATGGGGGCTGTCGTTGGACGGACGTGGTGGCGCCCTCCAGAAGGAGGGCTCTCTCACGCCGGCTCTGCGACTAAGCAATTATTGTCGTCGGTAGGGAGCTTAGTAGGTGGTGTCCTGCGTATGTTAGATCAGAACAGGCGCCACTGAACACCACCGAAGTGACTCGGCGCGGCAGTGCAGAGTCTCCTCCGGTGGGTTGTCTCTTGACGACTTGACATTGACTGCTCCCTGTGGATTGCCGGTGCCGGGTTGCGGCGGGGCCGACCAGGCTGTGGCTGTGGATGGGGTGTGTCGGAATGAGCGGCGTGTGTGCACTGCCTCTGAGTGGCGCAGAGGTTGGGACAGAAAAAAAAAAAAGTAACATCATTGGGCTCCAGTGTTTTTAGATATTCCTTTGGTTTATCTTCTTTCGGTAAGCATATAATGATGCCTTCCTTTTGTGTGATTGATAATTCTCCTTTCAAGTACCCTCATTTAATGAGCTTACGACGAAACAGCGCAACTGTTTCCAGAAGAATTTTAGAAAGTTTACTGTCATTCCATCTGTTCCTGGACTTTTGTCGTTCTGCATATTTTTTCAAAGCCCTTCATGCTTCCTTTACAGTTATGTAACCTTGTAGGTTTTCACCTTCTGCTTGTGTTAGTTTCGTGACTTTTGTAACATTATTACTAATATCTAATTCTGTCGTTTCTCTTTGTCTGTATAGTCCTTCATAGAAATCTTTAGTTTTTTCAACAAGTCATTAGTTTCTGACAGCACATCACCTTGCTTTGTGATTAGCTGTGTCATTTGTTTGCTAACAAAATGCCTTTTTTCCATGGAACAAAAAAATATTTACTTATTTTCTCACCCCATGAAGCCCATCTTGCTTTTGAATTAATAATTACCCCTTCTATTTTTTTTTTTTTTTTCTGATTTCATTCAGCTCGTTCCTTTTGTTGCGTAATAACTGTTTATCATTTTCAATAATACGTAAATTATTTTCCAAAACTGAAATTTCTCTTACCAGGGTTTCTTCCTTAATTGCTAGTCTTTTCTGTTCTCTTATGCTGTACGATATAGTTTCTGCTCTTATTTCCACGAAAAGGACGTCTAAGAATAATTGGTCTGGTACTGTAAATTGAAAGTGATCATCAGGAATTTCACTTAAACTTTCCTGTTTGTAAGGTAATGCTGCGTATTGTTCTTTAATTTTACTTAAAGTTCCTTGGACTAGTTCTACATATTTGGGGTCTTCAAGAAGGGAAGAGTTGAATTTCCATAAGCTTTTTTTTTTTTTTTTTTTTGCCTTTCTTCCTGTCTAAATATTAGTTTGGTATTTATGAGAAAATGATCACTTCTATAACCATATACAATGTCTGCTTCTTTCACATATCTAAACAGAGAATCTGATACGAGGAAAACGTCTAGACGACATTGTTGTACTGGATTTAGCCTTCCCCAGCTATACCTTTGGACTTCTGGATTAAAAACTCTCGCCAAACGTCAACGAGTTCAAGATCGGATAACATGTTATAACAGTTTCCTTGTGCTTTAAGGTTGTTGACATGTTTGTAAATATAACAGTCTAGATGAGGGCTAAGAACTAGATCCCAGTCTCCTCCAATAATTACATCTCGAATTCTATTCTCTTCGATTTTCTTTTGCATATTCATGAAAAAAAAAAAAGGTTCATCTCTTTTTGGACCGTAAATATTTACTAAAACAATATCTTTTCCATTGCATTCAATACTAGAATTACATAATTTCCATTGTCATCCTTTATTGTGTTATAGTTTTTTTAAATTCGAAATTGTTATGCAGCAAAATAGCAACTCTTCTAGGGTAAATATATACGTTTAAAGTTTTGGATAAAGTTCTGTAGAAACCAAGGCACCAGGCTGGCTTAGCAGCAGTGCAGTGTCTCCCCTGGTGGGTGCCTCATGACGACTCGAAATGGACTGCTCCCTGTCTATTGCCGGAGCCGGGGCTGTGGCGAGACAAGCTAGGCTGTGGCGGAGGACGGGGAGCAGTAGTGAACAAAGTGAAAACAGGGTCACTGAAGTGATACAGAAGATTCGACAAAAAAAAAAAAAAAAAGTTGATAAAAGAAACTCGTGAAGAACGTTAACTACTGTAACATAAAACATTGTACTTGATATTGGCATTCTCTTCCTTACAGAAGATGCGACAGAAAAAAAAGATGATAAAAGAAACTCCTGAAGAACGTTAACTACTGCAACATAAGACATTGTACTGTACAGAAGATGCGACAGAAAAAAAGAAGATGATAAAAGAAACTCCTGAAGAACGTTAACTACTGAAACATAAAACATTGTGCTTGATATTGGCATTCTGTACAGAAGATGCGACAGAAAAAAGATCATAAAAGAAACTCCTGAAGAACATTAACTATTGTAACATGAAACATTGTACTTGATATTGGCATTCTCTTCTATACTGGCATTACAGTACATGAGGATTCACACACACACACACACACACACACACACACACACACACACACACACACACACACACGCGCGCGCGCGCGCGCGCGCGGGCGCGCACGCGCGCGCGCGCACACACACACACACACACACACACACACACACACACACACACACACACAGATTTTTCAAAGATTTTAATCCTGCCACCCCTTTTGGGGCATGGAGGACATGGAAACAAAGCAAACAAAAAGAAATGAAACAAATCAAGCATAAACATTTTCCCTATAATTAACATACTGAAAGTAATGTTACACAAATTTATTAAGTTTCAAAACCTTCGCTAAGTTTCGCAACATTTTCTTACTACCACAAAGCAAACGTCAATAGTTAAATACGGACTTTGTGTATGTACATTTTCTAGTAGTAAACTGATTTCTAATGTCGTTATATTTCTTATATTTCATTTCAAAATGAAATCATCACCAAGGTCATTCTGGTCACAGTCCCGACAGAATCGTTCATCGTGAAGTATTCCAAATCGTCTGCCAATTTCTATCACACACACACACACACACACACACACACACACACACACACACACACACACACACACACACACACTTGTCAAACAGTGCCCAAAATAAACTATTGACACTGTCTGTTTTCATCCAAATCCCAAACTAGATATTCAAGAATACACCGAAGATGCAGACAATGGAAGGCACAGGTTCACAAACCGGATCAATTCCAGCCAGACTTCAAAGGTTTTATCTTAAACCCGTCATATAACAGATGGCAAGATTTGGCTACATGGCAGACCCACCATATCATCTCTCTCTCTCTCTCTCTCTCTCTCTCTCTCTCTCTCTCTCTCTCTCACACACACACACACACACACACACACACACACACACACACACACACACACACACACACACACACACACACACACACACACACACACACACACACACACACACACACACACACACACATACACACACACACACATCCCAGCATAATAACATGATAAACTGTATGCAATGATCAGGATTTGATATGAAAAAACGAACACAGAAAGACACAGAAAGGCAGACAACAAACGGACAGACAGATAGACAGACAGAAAAAAAGGAAGACAGAAAGAAAGAAACAAAGAAAGAAACGAAGAACAGAGAAATCCGTGTTCACATAAGTAGGAACAAACAGTGACGCTATGAGCTTTTGTTGTTGTTGTTGTTGTTGTTGTTGTGTTGTTGTTGTTGTTGTTGTTTTTCTTTAGTGTAGGAAAATCTTTGTTGAAACAATCAACTATAATCTACCATTTCGGCAACCTGTGAAGCCACCAGCTGTAATCAACTTTGAGTATGGAGGAATGAGATCCCCTGTGATTCCTCTACCACCAGAGATTTCCCAGTGTCCTGGCAGCCACTTTCAATGTCCTGATGGCGTTTACTGCCTACCTGTCTACGTCAGGTGTAACGGTATCAGCGATTGTCCAGGTCATGAAGATGAAGCCGGATGTGAGAACTACACATGTCCAGGGTTCTACAGATGTTGGGGAACTACGAACACGACATGCATAGACGTGAGTCAGCTGTGTGATGGTTATGGACAGTGTCCGCAGAATGTTGACGAACTGATGTGTGACATGACGTGTCCTAAGCCATGTTCCTGCTCTGGCCTGGCCTTCGCATGTACTGAGGACTTCCATGTCAAGTCTTTCTTCAGCTCAGATGCGTTACCTGGATGCTAGAGGAAGTGGTATGCATCAACATGACATCATGAACAGTTCCATGTTGATCCACCTGGGTGTTCAGGCCTGTGGGTGGACCAATGTAACAGAGTTCACGTTACTAAATCTTCACAGTTTGGACTTAAGTGACAATAAACTGACCCACATCAGCTTCAAGCACTTCAAACGTATTCATCATTTGCACATTTTAAAATTTGCAGGTAATCCTTTGTGTAACAGTTGGTCTAATAATCAGCTGGTGTTTTCGCTGCCGTCACTCATCTTTTTAAATCTGTCACGAATCCAAATGTACTCTTTGGAAATGAGTTCGTTGTCGTCTGTGATGCCGAACCTGGAACTTCTAGACATCTCCCAGTGTGGAATCAAATCACTGAAAGGACAGAATGTGTTCTTAAAAAGCTTCGTGTGCTGGACCTTCGGGGTAACCCTCTACATTATTTCTCTCCTATTTTCATGAAGGAGATGAAACATCTCTCATGAATGTTTTTTTAGCAACTTCAAATTGTGTTGTCCTGAAGTTTTACCACTTTTGTTCCAAGGTGAATGCTTGAGCCCACTAGATGAGATTTCATCATGTGATGACTTGCTGAAATCTGGCTTTTACCGGTTTGTGATCTCAGTGTTTGGCGTGCTGGGAATCGTGGGGAATTTTTGCAGCTTTATTTATCGTCTGTATTGTTCGTCTGAAAGAATCAAGACCGGGTTTGCTGTTTTTGTCCTACATCTGTGTTTCTCTGACTTTTTAATGGGAGTCTACCTAGCTTTCATAGGAATGGCAGATCGGTTTTATGGAGGTGTCTATGTCTTGAAGGACAATGAGTGGAAAGGAAGCGCAATCTCTGCAGTGTTGCAGGGCTTTTGTCTTTCTTATCATCTGAGGTGTCAGCTTTCCTCATTTTCCTCATTACCTTGGATCGATTTCTGGTGCTTCGCTTCCCTTTCAGCCAGGTCCGGTTCAGAGCCACATCAGCTCACGTAGCCTGTGTCGTCATTTGGTTTCTTGGATTGATCCTGGCTGTCATACCCCTGCTTCCTGTGACATCTCACTGGGAGTACTACCGTCAGACAGGCATTTGCATCCCTCTGCCTGTCACCAGAGCTGACTTTTCTGGACACGCCTATTCCTTCAGTGTCATGATTGTTGGCAATATGATCCTCTTTCTGCTGATAGCCGTGGGCCAGTCATTGATTTTTTGGTCCGTGAGGTCCAATTCTATGTCTGAAGCAAGAAGACAGATCAAGAACAAGAGTGGTGAAAGCGCCAGGTCCAAGGAATTCATCATTGCCAGACGACTTCTGTCCATTGCCATGTCTGACTTTCTGTGCTGGTTTCTATTGGACTGTGTGGCCTGTTGGCATCTCTGAACATTCCTATTTCAGGGGAGGTCAATGTTGCCATGGCCATTTTGGTGCTTCCTCTCAATTCTGCACTCAATCCATTTATATATACATTGAATATAGTATTGGAAAAACGACAGAAAGCACTGATGTAATTATTTTTCATTTCCTAACGTAAATATAACCCTGCTTGAAAGTAATCTTCCATCTTGAACTGATTGAAGAAACATAGAATGTTTTTATTCGGATTTCATTTCCACTTTGTCTCGATCCTTGATGTGTGCATGCACACGTACAGACAATCGCACATACAGGCAGTCGTGGACAGACAGACAGACAGAGACAGAGATAATAGATACACGTTTAAAACTCCATATGAATGCTTCTTACAACACTACATTGCCTGAACAAACGACAACACAGAGCACACAGACCAAACAAGGAGGTAGAAGCAGTGACACAAGCACTCCACTGGTTCTCATCCACAGGTCAGTTCAAAACTCAACAAGCCATGATATTGACTGACTCCATGAACCTACTTCAAATGTGCAGAGTGGAATTGGAAGCCTTGCTTGGCATGAACTAATGTGCAACTCTCCATTAGAGAGAGACTTATATGGATGTACTGCCCTGGACATGCTGGAGATGATGAAGGAAACGAGAGAGTAGACACACTGGCTGGCAAGGCAACGATAAGAACTGAATTACACTTGGCCGATCCGATGTGGTAAAAAAAATCTTAAGAATCACTTAAGCAAAAAAGAGCGAAGCCAGTATACCATATAGACCATCTTTCAGATCTGAACATCATGAGAGGAAGTGGCTGAACATCCACTTAAAGGAAAAGTGAGCAACATCACCAGCCAAAGAAACATTGGAATAATCTCAATGCCATCACTGCAAAGACTCCTAGAGATTGGTGCAAACTCATACTGGGTCTTTCCGATAACAGAGACAAATGATCAAACGCATGTCAACTGAGATCAGACTTTGAATCTCTCAGGGTCCCCAGTGTGTGCTGTAGACGTGTGTGCGCTGGTGTGTGTTCATCAGTGGGGTGATCCAGGCGTGTTAAATGGAGAGTCCACAGACGTGAGTGTGCAAACCTTGGTGTGTGAGTGTATGAGTGTGTATGATGAGAGAGAGAGAGAGAGAGAGAGAGAGAGAGAGAGAGAGAGAGAGAGAGAGAGAGAGTGAGAGTGTGTGTGTGTGTGTGTGTGTGTGTGTGTGTGTGTGTGTGTGTGTGTGTGTGTGTGTGTGTGTGTGTGTGTGTGTGTGTGTTTTTGCACTTGCTTGTTTGCATGTGTGCGTGTGCGTGTGCGTGCGTGTGTGTGTGTGTGTGTGTGTGTGTGTGTGTGTGTGTGTGTGTGTGTGTGTGTGTGTGTGTGTGTGTGTGTGTGTGTGTGGGGGGGTGGGGGGGGGGTGGGTACATACATCGTGAGTGTCTATGTGTCCGTGTGAGTGAGTGCGCGCGTGTTTTTTCAACCTTACTTGCTAGTGTTTGTGTCGCTAATTTCAATCACGCAATCAATCACTCGTGGACAGAGCTGTACCAGAACGTGAAACCCATGTTGCTCAGTCCACTGGCGGCTGACCAGAAAGCATGGGCCTCTGGACCGGCAAGGCAGGACGCTGGGATAATCCTGCAGGGCACGGCATGGCAGCGGTTCCAGCTGGATTAACTCAGTTCCAGAGTCTCCTGCTGCTGGCCCGTGTACCCCGGAAGGTCTTTGGTGTGAAACAAGGGGGCGTGGTTACAGACTGGAATCATGTTGTGGTGGATTATGTGGTATTGCATTATGCTGTTTTTATATTACGTTGTGTTTGAAAAATTACTTATAAGGTTCCACCGAAAAACGTAGGCAAACGAATCACAAGACAAACGACGGCGGAGGCTGAGAAAAGATTTTTTCAAAATTGTTCATATTTCAGCCTGCAGTCATCTCACTTTGGAACTAGATCTTACGTTTGTTGTCCTAGATTTACATATATTGCATTACATTATTTTGGTGTGTTTTGCCCTTCTAAATTTTGGTCTATTGCATCATGTTGTATTATGTTATGTTGTGTTGTGTTGTGGTCATCACGGCATTGTCCCAGATGTACACATATTATATTACAATATTTGGGTGTTTTTGCCGTTCTGAATTTTGGTCTATTGCATTATGTTGTATTATGTTACGTTGTGTTGTGGTGGTGATGTGTTTTGTTGTTGTCCTGGGTTACAGTGTACATCTTTGGCGTGTTCTGTAGTGGTGTTCTGAATCACTGTGTGTTGCATTATATTCTGGCGTGCTTTGTTTTATTGTGGTAGGTCATTTTGTACTTCATTCTCTTATTTTGGATTTGTATTGCGGTTTGTTTTTGCTCTCCCAGTTCTCATGGAACAGGGAATACTTGATAATGGAAACAAAGAAATGCTGTCTATGTGTCTGTCTGTCTGTCTGTCTGTCTGTCCGTCTGTGGTCAAAACATGTTCCACTCACTCCAGACAAAACTCTTGGGCCGATGTTTCTGAAAATTTGTAGGTATGTTCATTATGGGTCACAGATGATGCCCAATGTATCATTTTACCAGAATAGCCATTGCTAACGGCTATAAATGATAGTTTAAAAAAAAAAAATCAAGTACGGGAAGGGAGATAACCACCGCACTATCCGTTTTTTTTTTTCTTCCAGTAACAGGAAATTGTCTCCCCTCTTGGCACTGTGCTGGGAGTAAGTTTATATGCTTTGCATCTTGTGTTGTATTTGCGTCAGATTGTCTAGTTCTGCATAGCACTGCATTGGATCGTGTTGTTGTGCAGTTTGTTGTGTTGCACTTGATTGATCTGTATTACATTGTCTCATATTCCAGTGTGATTTGTTGTGTTGCCCTTCATCAACCTGAATTACATTCTATCACGTGCAGTGTGTTTTACAGCTTTGTTGTGGCTGTATCATATGGCACTGCATTGAGGGTATTGTTATGGTGTAGTGGAGCACATCGCATTATATAGTAATACAGCGTGTTCTGCTGTTTGGTAGGGGAATATAATGCATTATATCATATTACAGTGTGTTTTTACCACATCAGATCGGCCAAGTTGTAATTCAGTTGTTATTGTTGCCTTCCAGCCATGTGGTCTACTCTTGTTTTCTTGAACTCCAGCATGTCCCAGGGCAGTACCTCCATATGAGTCTCTCTCTAATGGAGGGATGCACATTAGTTGATGCCGAGCCAGGCTTCCCATTCCACTATGCAGATTTTGAAGTAGGTTCATGGAGTCAGTCAATATCATGGCTTGTTGAGTTTTGAACTGGCCTGTGGATGAGAACCAGTGGAGTGCTTGTGTCACTGCTTCTACCTCCTTGTGCGTTCTGTGTGCTCTGCGTTGTCGTTTGTTTCAGGCAATTTTGTGTTGTGCGAAGCATTCATATGGAGTTTTAAGCGTGTGTTTATTATGTCTGTCTGTCTGTCTGTCTGTCTGTCTGTCTGTCTGTCTGACCATGAGGGCCTCTGTGTGTGTGCGATTGTCTGTGTGTGCGCGCATGCACACATACAGGGTCGACATTACTTTCAAGCTGGTTATATTTACGTTAGGAAACGAAAAACAAAATTACATCAGTGCCTTCTGTCGTTTTTCCAGTATTATATTCAATGTATATATAAAAGGATTGAGTGCAGAGTTGAGAGGAAGCACCAAAATGGCCATGGCAACATTGACCCTCCCCCGAATAGGAATGTTGAGAGATGCCAACAGGCCACACAGTCCAATAGGAAAACAGCACAGAAAGTCAGACATGGCAATGGACAGAAGTCGTCTGGCAATGATGAATTCCTTGGACCTGGCGCTTCCACCACTCTTGTTCTTGACCTGTGTTCTTGGTTCAGACATAGAATTGGACCTCACTGACCAAAAAATCAATGACTGGCCCACAGCTATCAGCAGAAAGAGGATCATATTGCCAACAATCATGACACTGAAGGAATAGGCGTGTCCAGAAAAGTCAGCTCTGGTGACAGGCAGAGGGATGCAAATGCCTGTCTGACGGTAGTATTCCCAGTGAGATGTCGCACAGGAAGCAGGGTATGACAGCCAGGATCAATCCAAGAATCCAAATGACGACACAGGCTACGTGAGCTGATGTGGCTCTAAACCGGACCTGGCTGAAAGGGAAGTGAAGCACCAGAAATCGGTCCAAGGTAATGAGGAAAATGAGGAAGCTGACACCTCAGATGATAAGAAAGACAAAAGCCCTGCAACACTGCAGATTGCGCTTCCTTTCCACTCACTGTCCTTCAAGACATAGACACCTCCATAAAACCGATCTGCCATTCCTATGAAAGCTAGATAGACTCCCATTAGAAAGTCAGAGAAACACAGATGTAGGACAAAAACAGCAAACCCTGTCTTGATTCTTTCAGACGAACAATACAGACGATAAATAAAGCTACAAAAATTCCCCACGATTCCCAGCGCACCAGATATTGTGATCACAAACGGTAAACGTCAGATTTCAGCAAGTCATCACATGATGAAATCTCATCAAGTGGGCTCAAGCATTCACCTTGGAATGAAGGTGGTAAAACTTCGGGACAACACAATTTGAAGTTGCTAGCAAAAACACATTCATGAGATGTTTCATCCCTTTCATGAAAACAGGAGAGAAATAATGTAGAGGGTTATCCTGAAGGTCCAGCACATGAAGCTTTAAGAACACATTCTGTCCTTTTAGATTTGATTTCCACACTGGGAGATGTCTAGAACGTTCCAGGTTTGGCAACACAGACGACAAATTACTCATTTCGAAAGAGTACATTTGGATTCGCGACAGATTTAAAAAGATGAGTGACGGCAGCGAAAACACAAGCTGATTATTAGACCAACTGTTACACAAAGGATTACCAGCGAAACTCAATGTGTGCAAATGATGCATCTGTTTGAAGTGTGTGAAGCTGATGTGGGTCAGTTTTATTGTCACTTAAGTCCAAACTGTGAAGATTTAGTAACGTGAACTCTGTTACATTTGTCCACCCACAGGCCTGAACACCCAGGTGGATCAACATGGAATTGTTCATGATGTCATATTGATGCATACCACTTCCTCTGGCATCCAGGTAACGCAGCTGAGGGAAAGAGTTGACGTGGAAGTCCTCAGTACATATGAAGGCCAGGCCAGAGCAAGAACATGGCTTAGGACACGTCATGTCACACATCAGTTCGTCAACATTCTGCGGACACTGTCCATAACCATCACACAGGTGACTCACGTCTATGCATGTCGTGTTCGTAGTTCCCCGACATCTGTAGAACCCTGGACATGTGTAGTTCTCACATCCGGCTTCATCTTCATGACCTGGACAATCGCTGATACCATTACACCTGACGTAGACAGGTAGGCAGTAACCGTCATCAGGACATTGAAAGTGGCTGCCAGGACACTGGGAAATCTCTGGTGGTAGAGGAATCACAGGGGATCTCATTCCTTCATACTCAAAGTTGATTACAGCTGGTGGCTTCACAGGTTTGCCGAAATTGTAGATCATAGTCGATTCGACTGTCAAAGGTTTTCCTACACTGAAGAAAAAAACAAAAACTTTATAGCGTCACTGTCTGTTCCTACTCATGTGTACATGGATTTCTCTGTTCTTCTTTTCTTTCTTTCTTTGTTTTCTTTCTTTCTGTATGTCTGTCTTTCCGTCTTTCTGTCTGTCTTTCTTTGTCTTTCTGTCTTTCTGTCTGTCTGTCTGTCTGTCTGTCTGTCTGTCTTTCTGTCTTTCTTTCTTCGCTTTTCATATCAAATCCTGATCATTGCACACGGTTTTTAACACGATATTATGTGTGTGTGTGTGTGTGTGTGTGTGTGTGTGTGTGTGTGTGTGTGTGTGAAGAGAGAGAGAGAGAGAGAGAGAGAGAGAGAGAGAGAGAGAGAGAGAGAGAGAGAGAGAGAGAGAGAGATTCGTGACTCGTGACTTTTAATGTGAGGCCATCAGCCTATTCACATGAGTCAACGCA
>JADBJO010004203.1:43628-48628 GCA_016801955.1 Conus betulinus | reverse complement strand
TAGTAGTAGTAGTAGTAGTAGTAGTAGTAGTAGTAGTAGTAGTAGTATTTCAGTTCTGGAAGAATGAAGAAATTTGAAAGAGAGCAGATGTCTGTCCGAGTGTCTGCGTGTATATCCAGTCCAGCCTGTGCAAAGAGATTGATGTTAGATCTTTTGGCGGATTTTCATAAAACTTGGCACAGAGGTGTAGGGCGATAACGAAATTATTACTGATTAATTATATTGACCTGCATTAAAGGTCAAAGGGCGCTAGAAGCCAAAAAAAAAATGGCAAACTTTAACTCTACCTTTTCTCGGAGACCTTTCAAGTACTGTTCCTCAATGGTTGTACAGTCGTCACACTTAACAATAGCAATCTAATAATGTCACGTTCTCTATTCAGTTCAGCCAGGGTCAATGTCACAATGGGCGTGATTCGGCATGACCGAACAGTCATATCTCTGAAAGTTTTGATGAGATAATTTACTTTTTTTTTGATAAATTCAAGATTGGCTTTTTCTCAGAGTCGCTTCAACCAATGTACCTCAGATTTCGCATAGTGGTCACACTTGAGCTATCTAATTATATTATGTTCTGTGACACTGACCAGGATCAATTTCGCAATGTCAGGTTTATGCATGACTGAACTTAGCCGTATTATCTCTGAAGGTTTCTTTGTTTGTTTGATGAAACCTTTTATTGTTTGGTATGTTTATGCAACATGTCATGGGAAAATGGGGGAGGTGTTTTTCATCCTAGTCCCAGAAGATCTGACCTCCCATGAGATGCCTGAACTCTCTGCGGGTCACGAAAACCTTTGGGTGAAGATCAAGATGAAAGGACGGCGCACATTGCTAGTCTACTGCTTCTACCACCCCCCACACAGAGTACACTGTGAGCATGAATGCGTTTGAGAAATCTGCCTGCCTTGCTTCCCCACTCGTACAGGAATGCCATCATCGTTGCCGGCGGCGACTTTAACCTACCAGGCTGGCACTGGCCCACCAAGATACTAAAGAAGAGATGCCCCAAACCAGATATCCACCGACAGTTTATGGACGCTATCATTGATGTAGGCTGGGAGCAGATGGTAATGGAGCCCAGAAGAGGAAATAATACCCTGGAATTGTTCCTCACAAACCACCCCACCCCAACCTTGTCCCACGAACTGAAACACTCCCTGGTATTGCTGACCATGACACAGTGTACATAGAACTGCAGGTCCATCCCCCGAAGAAATGCCAACCCCAGCGACTCATTCCCATCTACACTGAGGAATGTAAGGAGCCACTTAAAGAGGCAGCACAGAAGATGAGCGATCACATCATTATCAAATCTGATGAGAAGAGCATGTTGAGGAAGTATGGTCTGAAATCGGTATTGGTCTGAGCCAAGCCCTCTCAGATCATGTCCCCCATAAGCAAACCAGACCTAAACGAAGTCTCCCCTGGGTTGACTATGAGACTAAGAAACTCATACGTAGACGAGACAGGATCCACAAGCGCATGAAGAAAAATAGAGATGAGGCCCTCCGACAGGAATTCAAGGCACTCAAGCGTCTTACTTAGAAACGCCTACGTCGTGCCTACTGGAGACACATATAGGCCTGATCTCTGATGAAGGAGAATGCCAGACCACCCCCATGAAGAAGTTCTGGAGCTTCATTAAAGCGAGGAGACAAAAGGAGTGGGCGTCTCTCCACTTAAAGAAGCTGGGAAACTTGTCTCTGACCCCAAGGAGCAAGCACAGATCCTGAACACCCAGTTCCACTCTGTATTCAGCCCCAAAGACACCATCACAGCTGAAGAGTTTGAACAGCGGTGCCCCCCTGGACCAAAACTTCCAGACTACCCAGCATGCGACGACATCAACATTACCGAAGACGGCATAAAGAAACTTCTACTCAACCTTGATCCAAATAAAGCCTGTGGCCCAGATGGCATTACCCCCAGACTTTTGAAGATGATCGCAGATGAGATCACTCCAGCCCTCACCCTCCTCTACCGCATTTCATACTCTCCTCCGGTACCTTGCCGAAGGACTGGAAACATGCCAACATCACCTGTCTTCAAGAAGGGAGAAAGATATAACGCAGGCCAACTACCGTCCCATCTCCCTCACCTGCATAGCCTGCAAGCTGATGGAACACATCATCACCAGCCACATCATGTCCCATTTTGAGAACAACGAGATTCTCTGTCCAGAGCAGCACGGCTTTTGACGCGGACGGTCATGTGAGACTCAACTCCTAGGGTATGTGGACGAAGCGACAAGAGAGATCGAGAAGGGAAAGCAGGAGGACACTATCGTCCTTGACTTCTCCAAGCCTTCGACAAAGTTAGCCATACCCCTACTGGTCCACAAACTACGTCGTTACGGCATCGTAGTCTGCACCAACGCCTGGATCAAGGACTTCCTTGTGGACAGACAGCAGGCTGTGGTGGTGGAGGGAACAAGATCTGACTTTCTACCTGTAGAATCCCTGTGTCCCTCAAGGCTCGGTCCTAGGGCCAAGTCTTTTTCTTCTTTATATAAACGACCTTCCTCATGGCATCAAAGTCGAAAGCCCGCCTATTTGCCAACGATACCATGTGCAGCAAGACCATCACGAAGAAAAAAGACGAGCGAGTGCTGCAAGAAGACCTACACTCCCTTACCATCTGGGAGGAAAAGTGGTCTATGGAGTTCCACCCACATAAGTGCTCAACACTGAGAGTTTCTCAGAAACGGAACAAGATTGCCCCTGTGTATGAGCTACACGGACATAATCTCAAAAATGTCAACACCACTAAATACCTTGGTGTCAACATCCAGGACAATATGCAGTGGGAATCTCACATTTGACTCCATCATGAAGAAAGCCAGCAAGACCTTAGGCTTTGTCCGATGCAGCCTCAAGATCGGCAACAAAAAACAAAGGAAACTGCGTATAACGTCCTTGTTCGCCCGCTTCTTGAGTACGCAGCCACCTTTTGGGATCCCTACACTGCAAACGAGACTGAGGCCCTCGAGAAGATCCAACGAAGAGCAGCAAGATGGGTGTCAAATCGCCACCGCCAAACATCATGCGTCGACTCCATCCTTGACTCTCTTAATTGGCCTTCCCTACAACAGCGTCGTAAGAAAGCCCGCTTGGAGATGTTTTGTAAATTCCATCATGGACTCATCTCCATGAACTCTATGTACCTGCCCTAACCATCTGGCAGCAGGCTGAGCTCTAGGATTAACAACGACCTGAGCTACAATATTCCCACATGCACGACGCGGTACAGGCAGATGACGTTTTTTTTCCCGAGGACCATACCAGAATGGAACAGGTTGCCTCAGGAGGTTGTGACAGCTGAGTCACTGGACTGTTTCAAGTCCAGGCTGGCCTCCAATCTTTAGAACCTGAAACCCCCCCCCCCTTCCCTACCACCCCAACACACTCCCCCACCCCCCCTTACCCTCCTCGTGACCACTATTCCCTATTGACGCTGTCAGTGACATACTTTTATTTTAGCTGCAAGTGTACGCCAGGATTGCAAACACAGTTTGAGTCGTCTTTCTCCTTCTTGAGACAAACCGTTTTCTTCCAGCAGAAGTAAGATTTTGTTGTTTCTCTGTGCTGCTGACAAAAATCTTTGAAAAAATCCGACCTACACTATTTTTTCAGCCATGTTACCAGAAACAAACAACAGTTTTTTTGCCTTTGGTAAGGGTTGCGTTGTTTAGCAGAATAGTATTATTATGCAGGGTCTACTTGTAATATTGGTACAAAAAAAAAAGGGGGGGGGGGGGGCAGGGAGGAGGGAATAGATAGCAAAGACACGAACATGCTGATAAAATAGAAATGGATGATCATTGCACTTACCTCTTGTTCACACCCAGGTGCCGCCGTGTTGATGGGCGTGGATACTGAGTAGCACTTCGTCCCTGTCTTCTGTGGAAAGAACTCGCAGACTGTCGCCTTGTCCATTCTTGTAAAACAGATCATTGCTCTCAGAAAGAAAGAACTTGCTGCGTCTTCAAAAATTTCTTTTTGTTGTGTCAGAACTCTTTTTAATTCTAAACAGTAAACAAGTGGGGTAGTCTTTGCTCTCATAAGGAAACCTAACACAGAGTAACTTTTATTCAAGACTGGCACAGCCTTTTAAACTTGAATAAAGTCAGACAAATACAAAGACGAACAATCTAATAGTGGGGGAAAAACAAGCGCAGGCCAACAACTAAATTGTCTTCATAGTAATGACTTTGGCAGAACTTTGAACTTAAGGGGGGCAGAGGGGGGGGGGGGGGGGGGGGGGGGGGGGGGGGGGGGGGGGGGGGGGGGGCAGGAGGTTGAAGATGTAAAAACTGGGAACATGAAATTAAGAAAATATGAAAACTCTTCACTGTCTGCATAAGGGAACCATCGCAATCCCTTTTAAAGGCAGATATATTTGTATTGCCTGCTCCGAGGCCTTTCGTCCGCTGGGTCGGAAACTCATCAGGGAGACACGGCTGGCTGTATCTGCGCTCCCGGCGTCAAATAGAGACACACCACAGTCCATAATACCGTGGTGTTCTCACCACCAAGGGTGCAAAAAAGAATCCAATAGCACCCCCAAAGCAGCCAGCGAAGAGTAGTAAAGGAAACCAACGACGAAAGTGTGGGGAGGAACAAAGTTGCTGAAAAACTACAGATATTATGCAAAATAGTATAAAATGTAGGGGGCAATCTTTGAGCCTACGCCTGAGGATCCACCCAAGGATGCAAGGGAGATCAAAAGACAAACACAAAGACAGACAAAAACAAATACAAACAGACAGACAGAACAAAAACAAATACAAATAACCTCGATTTAATCAAAACGAAATTGGAAATGAAATGAGGCAGGGAACAGTAAACAATAAACAGTAAACAAGTGGGGTAGTCTTTGCTCCCATAAGGAAACCTAACACAGAGTAAACTTTTATTCAAGACTGGCACAGTTTTTTAAACTTGAATAAAGTCAGACAAATACAAAGACGAACAATCTAATAGTGGGGGAAAAACAGCG
>JADBJO010004203.1:22500-42241 GCA_016801955.1 Conus betulinus | reverse complement strand
TTTCTTTTTAATTCTGTCTGGTATGATCTTTTCTCCGATGTACTTCTTCAGTTCATCTATCTTGGCAGCATCCATGTCGTTCAGAGACCAATCTCAAACTGAATCCCAGAGAACATTGTCGGAAATTTATTCTGCCAATAATTTATCATTCGAACTGTTCAGTTGATACTCAAGCCAGATTAAATGAACCCCCTCACTGCATTTGCGTAGCGCACTGACTGGATTGTTTGGCAGATCCGTGCATTAGTAGATCTGCACAGCAATATAGGTCTCCATGTCGATAGATTTATGTATAAACTTACTAACTTACTTTATTACTGAGTTTGTAAATGCACAGTTTCTGCAGGGTTTGTCTGGTTTGATTGATTTTTACTTTTCAAACTTCATTTATTTTATGTTTTGGCTTGCTTACTCTTATGTATTTAGGGTATATGTGCTTGTATGTCTCTGTATGTGAGTAGGGATGCTGATATGGTTCTCAAAAATTGGATAGAAGTTCAGACCCATAGTCCATCATCGACCCAGGATCCTTTCAAGCATATTTTATAGTGGAGATCTATCGACCTGCATCATCCTGCACGCTGCGAAACTGTCAGAATAATTATATTGGAGACCTGTTGATGCGGAGATCAACCAACATGACTGTACCCATCCTGCATGCCACCAGAACAAGATAGTTTTTGCTAGTTTATTTCAGATAGGCATATTTTTCAAAAAACACATGCAAGGTTCCAATAATAAAAGTTAACTGCCAAGTCTGATAACTTTTCCTCAAAAGCACACCCTTGTAACATTTAATGCACTATCATTCCGTGTAAAAAAATAGTCTGAAAAATCTTGATTACTACATAAAAATTCTTTGATTCCTTGTTTTCAAAGCTCAGTTGCTGAACTTTTTGGCTTGAGCATAGACTGACTCAGCTAATGCCCTGGCCGTGTCAGCGTCTGTTAGAAGTCCTGCGACATGCGCTTTTCTTGTAACTTCACAGTCTGAAAAAACGGATGCCGTTTAGCTGACAAGCGAAGCAGTGCTCCTTGCAGCTTGCCGCAATACAGGACTTTGACCAGAGACCGCAATAGTGGTCATTATCTTTTCGTTTCTACTTAATATCATAATAACTGACATGTGATGTAGCCTCACATGGCGACATGCGACGTTCCGTCGCGTACACCCTTATTTGTTATAAAGCATTTCCTAGGTAGGGAAGAGGAAAGGTAAAAGAAAGGAAAAATCTACATAGCCTGACCAGTGTGATCAGTGTCGCTGGTGGCTATAGACGTAGGGTGATTATTGGAAAATGGACGGGCATCTTCCATTGGTCAAGTAACCAAGGTCTGGTAATGCGTAGAGTTAGATGAGTACTCACTGAATGTGTACTCAGAAAGAGTGCAGGAAGAAAAATAAGGTATAGGAAGGAGATGGCTTGGGGACACTGACCAGACAGGTTGTTTGGAACCGCAGAACGAGATTCATCTGCAATCTACCATTACCAGGTGAGGTATAGACAGATGGGGAGAGAAAAGAGAGAGAGAGAATTAAGACAAGGGAAAAGAATTTATCATTATTCAGATTTTGAAATAGATTACTTACACGGACTTCATTCGTGTTTCAGCCCTTCCCGGTGCTGTGGCAGCACCAGTAATGGGGTAAGCGACTGTGACAGTCGCACAAGTATTTGGGCTACAGTGCTGTGGCAGCACCTAATTGTGAAGAGGACAACGACTGCGGCAACCGTGAGAGAACTTAAAGCGTCTGTCATGTTGACCCACAATGAGTTTTGATTGTCCCCCTGGGTCGGAACTCAGATGATGATTTCCTATATTTTAAGTCATCTTTTGATTCTTCTTTGGAAAATGTATACATTGTTTCTCAAGTGAGGAGGAGAAAACCGTTAAAAGATGTATTTGTGAACTACTATGTATAATGAGATGAAATGTGGTCCCAGCTAGTGGATATGTTGAATGATTGCATCTCCACTGGAGAGGAGGAATGAAGATAATTGTTGTAAAACAAATATGTTGTTTATGTTGGAAAAGTTGGTTATCATTTAGCAAATTATTCCCCGGAGGGGAGGGGGAGAAGAAGAGTTATTGCAGTGCGCCTTCCAGTTGTTTGGAGAGACTGCGTGTGCACAGAGTGAATGCTGAGCTGAGTGTGTGCATGCACTTGTGCTCAGTGTGACAGTGGTGACCCTGACTTAGGACTACGGTTTTTTTTTTTTGTACCCCCTCCAAAGAAAAAAAAAATCCCCCTCAAAAGAAAAAAAAATGAAGAGTTCATTTTGCAATAACAAAAGTTTTGTATTATTGATTGTTTGATTACTACTTGCAGTCAGTAGTCCCTCCCTCTCTCATAGATATCTATTTCTTTCCCTTTCCTATCATTTTATTTGGATTTTCCCCCTTACCCCTCTGAGTGTGGGATGGACTTCACCTCCGTCACTCAACTAGTGTAGGTGGTGGAGTTGATTACCGCTCAGTCCAAATAAACATTTTTTTTCTGATTATCTTTTGGGTTGTTTTTGTGTGTGTTTTCCTGACTGTATATTTATTAGATTAATTGTTTATTGCATTGTTATGTTAGTATATTGTGTGCATTATTATTATTTGAATACTTCCCCGTCTCCTGTTTTACGGGAGACAGTTCTCATTAGGGTGCTGCTGTCTGAGGGCCTCTGTCGCTTTTTCTGATTTCCCCTATCTATACTGGACTTGTCTATCTTTCATTTCCTTTTCACCCCCTTTACAAAAAAATCTCCAAATCTTCTCTTCAATACACACCTATTTCGCTTCTTTTCATCGTTGTCATCTTTCAGGTAGGAATTTCCGTTAGTGTACGTTTTCTCCCCCCCTCTTTTGAATTGTCCGTTGATTCATTTGTTTTGTAACTTTATATTCACTTATTGTTTAAGGCGATTCATTTGTTTTGTGAACTCATCTATTTTGTTTTACCAAGAAACTAAGTAAGAAAGTAACAACTATAATAAGAACAGTTAAGAACATAAACATTATAAGGAATTTATTTCCGAGGAAAAAACTTCTATATTTTGTCAGTTTTCTCTTCATTGGGGGAAAAAGAGTTATTAGTATTGGAATTTTTTTTTTCTGTCTTTTTTTCCCTTTGGGAAAGAATATTGGTTAAAATCTCTTTTGGAAAGATCACATTGTCAGTTCTTATTAGTGGTTTTCTTTTGTAAGCCTTCATTACTTTCCTGCTTATACCAGCACTTAAATTCTTTATTTGTACATAGTGTAACAAAGTCTTTTTTTACGTGCATATCATCACATATCGCCTTATTTTAGTCATATTTAGTCATTGTTTCTTGTTTGTTTGTGGTAACTATTCGTGACGGAAGATTCTGATGAATATATACGACAGGCCGAGCGTTTAGGCTTTGAAGGTGATAAATTAGCAAACTATGTCCAACAATGTGTGGATAGGGCAGAGAGAGAGAGAGAGAGAGAGAGAGAGAGAGAGAGAGAGAGAGAGAGAGAGAGAGAGAGAGAGGAAAAAAAGAAACAACTAGAAGAAAAAGATAAAGAACGACAAGAAAATCTAAAAAGATTAGAGTTTGAAGAAAAAAAAAAAAAATAAAAACTACAGAAAGAGATGGAAGAAAATTAAAAAAAAAATAGAGTTTGAGGAAAAAAAACTACAGACAGGGAGAGATGATAAGGAACGTCAATTTAAACTGAGACAACTCGAATTAGAGGCTGATGCAGAAATAAAAAACAACAAAAAAACAAATTACAGAGAACCTCCACCACCTCCACCGGTCGGTTCCGCGAGTACATTTCATCTGAAGTCAACTTACATTCCGAAGTTGCCGCCGTTCGAAGAAAAAAACAAAAAACACGACATTGACAGTGTTCTTTTTCGGTTCGAGAACCACGCTACATCTTGTGGTTGGCCGAAGGAGAAATGGACATTGTTCATCGCATCGCTGTTTAAGGGAAGCGCTATGGCACTATACCACGCACTCGCGGCAAAAGAAGGGTTGACTTGGGATCAATTAAAAGAAGAAATCTTAAACAGTTTACAGTGTTCAGCTGACCGTTTTCGTGAGCGTTTCCGATCAGTTCGTCCTGACAAGGGAGAATCATTTCCGTCTTCTTTTTTAATAAGAATGAGTCACTGTTTAGACAGATGGATAGAATTAACAAAGACGAATAAGACTTTCGAATCACTGCGAGATGTGCTGCTTCAAGAGCAACGTTTTCAGAGCGTCAGCAAAGATTTGGCCACTTTTCTTAAAGAAAGACAGTTCGATGACGTTGACGAAATGTGTCAGATGGCGGATCGGTACTGTATTCCTCATCCGGATAAAGGTGTTACCCGCAAAGGGGGATTCGTCCCTTTTCGAGTCTCACGCGGCATTTCAAATACATTCTGGACAAGGAAGCTATAGAAGAGGAAATCACGCTTCATTCCCAAGGTCCTCATGTTACACGTCTTTTGGCAACAGACAAAGACCTTTCCGCGGTCAGGGCCATGTCGGTTCTGGCGATTTCCGTCAGTACCAGTACTCACCACCGGAAAGACCTTTTCCTTTCCGAGGGCGTGGTGAACAACAACCGCGCAGACCCTTTGGTCCAGTTCGTGGGGACAAGGTCAAGGTCACAGACTAACAGTAACCAGTTGTCCGCCGACCAAACCATGTGTTGCCATTTTTGTGAGGGCAAATTCCATTTGAAACGGGACTGTCCTTTCAAAGGAAGTGGAACGAAGACTGGGTTTGTTTCCACTAGATGTGAAGGTCTGGTTTTTTGGCGCCAGACAAGTCCATTGATGGTCTTTCTTGTGGAGGATTGTGCCAGTGATGGTTTCCAGGGTTCTGTTTTGTGAGATACAGGTTGCACCGCAGCTGGTGTAAGGAAGCCTTTTGTTTTAATGGGCCAATATCTTGACAGTGTTCAGAGATGCAGATCGTTTGGTGGAAAAATTGAAACTTTCCACTCGCAAAAATTTCCGTTGATACACCATACTACTTCGGGTCGTTTACCGCCTGTGTTATTGAGAATCCAGTTTTGCGATTTGATTTTGGGAAATCTACCAGGTGTCACAGCAGTACATGGTGGTGCTGGAGGATCTTTCGTTCCTTTTCTCATCAGTACAAGATCAAAAGTTGTAGAGCAGGGAAACCAACAAAACCCGCTCAAGATTTCAAAACTGGATGAACTAAAAGTTACGCCAGACGTTTTGAAGACTATGCAGAGAAGTGACGAGACACTGACGACTATACTTTCTACTGCAAAGTAGACTGTCTCTGACATACCAACGGACAAGCCACATGCATACTAGACTCTGACATCCTCTATAGACATGTACCTGGACAAGACAACAAAGATGTGGCTATTACAGAAATCATTTTCTGATTTCTGTACCTGATGTCACATACAGAGACAGAGCAAAGACTGTGCAAACAACAAATGTGGGATTGTTAACATCTACCAGTATAGATGATACTGTACCTCTGCCCACTCTTTCTGTCAAGGGAGAAACTTATCGTGATGTTGTTTTGTGTGATGATTTGTCTTTGATTCAGAAAGAACGATTGGGAGGTATTTTCAAGGACTTTCGGGATGTTCTGACTGATACCCCAGAGACAGTGACAGCAATTGAACCCCATACTATTCACTTGAGTATGGAAAACCCAGTCTGAGTCAAACCATACCCCCTCCCATTTGCGAAAAAAAAAAACAGGTTGTCGAAAGAGAGATTCACGTTATGCTCGGGTTGAAAGTTATTGGACCGTCTTTATCACCATGGACAAACCTGATGGCTCAGTGCGGTTTTGCATCGATTACAGAAAGTTAAACAAAATCACTGTGTTTGATGCAGAACCTATCCCAGACATTGAGGAACTTCTTTGTTAACTGTCAGAAGGAAAATATTTGGTCAAAATAGACTTAACTAAGGGAATTGGCAAATCCCGATGGCTGAAAGCAGACAAGGGAAAAAAAAAGCTTTTCAGACACCTTTTGGACTGTTTTCAATGGACGAAAATGCCATCTGGATTACAAAACGCCCCAGTTTCTTTTGCTAGAGTGATGCGCGCACTAACACTTCATGAGTGTGGAGCAGTAATTTTTTTTTTTTTTTTTTAGTGACATTTTGCTTGCTGCAAAGTCATGGAATGATCTTCTGGATAACTTGAGAGCTGTTTTTTGTAAACTCAGGAATTCTGGTCTGACAGCTAGACCATCCAAAATTCGTGCTGGATTCCAGACTCTTGAGTTTTTGGGTCATGTCATTTCTGTTGGGAAAAATGATAGCAGAGGAAAAGAAAGTAAAAAAGATCTTGGCCCTGAAGAGACCCACTACAAAGAAACAGATAAGATCACTCCTTGGATTGTTGTCCTATTTACAGGAGATATGTATCGCACTTTGCGTCATTGACAGCCCCTTTGAGTGACTTAACGAAAGGAACAAAAACACAAAGAATCGTCTGGTCAGATGAGTGCCAGAAAGCTCTGGAATGTGTTGAAAACACCCTCAATTCATTCCATGTACTGCTTTTGCCCTCTCTTTTCAGAGGATTTTTGTTCTGAGAACTGATGCCAGCTCCAAAGGCATGGGAGCTGTACTTTTGCAAGAAAAGAATGGATTGTTACACCCCTGTGCAATATGCAAGTAAAAAGTTCTAACACACAATTCAAACCGTTAAAAGATGTATTTGTGAACTACTATGTATAATGAGATGAAATGTGGTCCCAGCTAGTGGATATGTGGAATGATTGCACCTCCACAGGAGAGGAGGAATGAAGATAATTGTTGTAAAACAAATATGTTATGTTGGAAAAGTTGGTTATCGTTTAGTAAATTATTCCCCGATGGGGAGGGGGAGAAGAAGAGTTATTGTAGTGCGCCTTCTGGTTGTTTGGAGAGACTGCGTGTGCACTGAGTGAATGCTGAGCTGAGTGTGTGCATGCATTTGTGCTCTGTGACAATAACAATCTGCATCAAACAGTGATAGTTGTAGAAAAAGCAACAATGTCAGCAATAAAACAATCAAACAAACAAAAATCCACCACCAACACAACAAAAGTGATGATGATGATGATGATGATGATGACAGGCGCAGTTCCAAATGAATTTAGCCCAAAGCGCCATGTGCTAACCCAACACGTACGCTTACGTCAACATGTGCATTCACACTAAAAGACAATTATAATGACATACTACTACTAGTAATGATAATGATAATAATAGATGATTTTGAAATTCATCGACTGAAACAATCTGCAAATTAATTCACCAGTGTGTTTTATCAGAAGAGTATTGGGATGGATGAATAATTATCAAGATACGTATATATGTTACGCTCGATGTGGATAATTGCCTAATGTGAACATTATGCAAGTAATTTGCTTCATGTGAATATTAGGCGAGCGATTTGCACAATGCTTACAATAGGCAAATTACTTGCATAATGTTCACATTAAGCAAGACTTTCACATTAGGCAATGGCGTTCTGCCTGATGTGAAATAGAATGAAGAACCTCGGTCGCTGGAGTGGAAAAGCAAGGAAACGAACCACTCAACCATGCTGACCTCTTACTGAGCATTGAGCATTGCTGGTTGTAACAGCGGCTGTTACTTTATCATCTTTGTTATAATCACAACTCACAACTTTTTTTTCCACACCTTTATAACAGAGGAACTGAGTTCTGATCATGATTTTATTTTTAGCATTTGATCCAGGACCTTTCCACTTGAGCATTGAGTGTCAGAGGAGGAAAAACATCTGATTGAAAGCATTGGAGCATTGAGTGTCAGAGGAAAAACATCTGATTGAAAGCATTTGAGCATTGAGTGTCAGAGGAAAAACATCTGACTGAAAGCATTTGAGCATTGAGTGTCAGAGGAAAAACATCTGACTGAAAGCATTTGAGCATTGAGTGTCAGAGGAAAAACATCTGATTGAAAGCATTTGAGCATTCAGTGTCAGAGGAAAAACATCTGATTGAAAGCATTTGAGCATTGAGTGTCAGAGGAAAAACATCTGATTGAAAGGATTGGAGCATTGAGTGTCAGAGGAAAAACATCTGATTCAAAGCATTGGAGCATTGAGTGTCAGAAGAAAAACAAACATCTGATTGAAAGCATTTGAGCATTGAGTGTCAGAGGAAAAACATCTGACTGAAAGCATTTGAGCATTTGAGTGTCAGAGGAAAAACATCTGATTGAAAGCATCTGAGCATTTAGTGTCAGAGGAAAAACATCTGATTGAAAGCATTGAGCATTTAGTGTCAGAGGAAGAACATCTGACTTGAAAAGCATTTGAGCATTGAGTGTCAGAGGAAAAACATCTGATTGAAAGCATCTGAGCATTTAGTGTCAGAGGAAAAACATCTGATTGAAAGCATTTGAGCATTGAGTGTCAGAGGAAGAACATCTGACTGAAAGCATTTGAGCATTGAGTGTCAGAGGAAAAACATCTGATTGAAAGCATCTGAGCATTTAGTGTCAGAGGAAAAACATCTGATTGAAAGCATACGAGCATTGAGTGTCAGAGGAAAAAACATCGCATTGTCATTTCAGAGAAAACGCAACAACAGAAGGCTTGATTTCTTTTGAAGGTATATCTCTCTCTTCCCCCCCCCCCCCCCCCCCCCCCCCCCGCCCGTCTCTCACTTTCCTGTCTGTCCTGTCTCTCACTTTCTTGTCTGTCTATCTCTAATTACGTTTCCCCACCCTCTCACCCTTTGTCCTGTTCTGTCTGTCTCTTGACTCTCTTCTCTCCCTCCCTCCTCCCTCCTCTCTCCCTCTCTCTCTCTCTCTCTCTCTCTCTCTCTCTCTCTCTCTCTCGTCTCTCTCTCTCTCTCTCTCTCTCTCTCGTGCGCTATTGAGATTTTTGTTTTGTCCCCCCTCTCTCACTCTTTCTCCTTCTATCTTTTTCTTTGTCTGTCTCTCGTCTGTTTCTCTGTCTGTCTGTCCCCCCCCCCCCCCCCCGTCTCTCTCTCTCTCTCTCTCTCTCTCTCTCTCTCTCTCTCTCTCTCTCTCTCTCTCTCTCTCTCTCTCTCGTTTTCGTCTCTCTCTTCTCTCTAATTAGTCTCCCTCCCTCTCTCTCTCTCTCCCTTTCCCTTCTGCTCTCCCTCCCCCTCCCTCCCTCCCTCCCTCTCTCTCTCTCTCTCTCTCTCTCTCTCTCTCTCTCTCTCTCTCTCTCTCTCTCTCCTGATTCTGCGCCTCTGTCTCTTTCTCTCTATTTCTTTCTCACTTCTGTTCTAGTTTACGCACTATGGATCAAGCTGCCTTTGAACTTAAGCTGCGTCAAACACTGGAAGGCAAGGCAGAGAATGTTTTCATCCAACCCGCAAACCAGCGTGATCAGCTAATACAGGATTTGTCAATGATTAATTCTGATGGAGCCAAGTCTACATTTGACTTTAACCCTCAAGAAACGTTACGAAGTCCTGCGCGTTGGCAATGCTGACCAGCTGATTCGCAAGAGAAAAGATCCAATGAAGATGAATTCAAGTTTGTTGCGTCTCTAGAAGAAGTGTTTGGTATTATAAAAGCAGCCCATGAAGCTATTGGCCATGGAGGTGGTAAAACAAAAAAATAAAAAACAAAACAAAAAAAAAAACAATTGCTGAAGTGAAAAGGAAATGGTCAAACATCACACAAAAAGCATGCTACCTCTACATTTCCTTCTGTGAGCACTGCCATGAAAAAAAAGCCATAAAAGTGCCAAAGGGCCTGATAGTGAAACCGGTACGCAGTCATCATATCCATTCAAGATGCCGGATCGACTTATCAATTTTCAAACATTACCAGATGGAGACTTCAAGTACATCATGACATTCGTAAATCATTTCAGCAAATTTTGCGTGTTGCGTCCACTTACAACAAAAAAGAGCAGAACAGGTTGCAGCGAATCTTATAGATATAATTCTGGCATTTGGAGCACCTGCTACTTTGCAGTCCGACAAGGGACGGATGCCATCATCGCTGAACTTGCAGCACTCTGGCCAGAGCTGAAGCTGTTGACGGGACGTCCACGCCATCCTCAAAGCCAGGGCGCTAGTGAACGTCTAAACGGAGTCATGCAGGACAAATTGACCATTTGGATGAAGGAGAACCACAGCAGGAAGTGGTCAATAGGCCTCAAGTTTGTTCAGTGGCAAGTTAACATCAGCCGTCATGAAACAACCGGCCACAGCCCATTCAAAGTTACATTTTGGACACGATCCGCATGTTGGATTAGGATCATCTATCCTGCCAAGTACAGCTCTTCATGAGATATTTACCGAGGAAGACCTTGAGGTATTTCTGGAGTCAAAGGAAAGCTGAAAAATGCTGACACTGAACTTCCTACTGAGGCATCAAATGTGACAGAAGCAGATGCAGTCGCAGGGGCAGAGGCAGAAGCAGAGACACAGACAGATGCAGTGACAGATGTAGAAGCAGCAGCATCAACGGAGATAGAGGCAGAAGCAGAGACAGAGTCAGAAACAGAGGCACAGGCACAGGCACAGGCAGAAGCAGTAGATCCAACTTTCCAAAAGATCCGTGCTTCGGCTGATCGAAGACAATCTAAGGCAGCAGCACGGATGACAAGACGCGGCAAACACCTGCTTAGGCCATTGTCCATTGGCCAGTGTGCTACGCTGAGGGTCCCGGATGTGGATCGTGGTCCAACAGATCCCAAAAATCTGTTAGTGGTCGTCCTCAAGGAACAAGATGGGCTATACACTGCAGGTTGCGGGAGGGAATTCTAGGACCACAATTTACAGGTGCTGACCTATGTGCAATTGATCAGCCCCTGATAAAAGCAGATGTTCCTGATGTCTGCCTATCAGTGAGAACAGCAACAGCAAGAGCCACTGATGGGCAAGGATATACTAAGTGTCAATGTACAACTCAGTGTACATCAGGACGATGCAGCTGCCTAAAAAAAACAAACAAACAAACAAAAAAAAAAAAACTTAAATGCAACTCGCGCTGTCACCCGGGCAGATCATACAAAAATTCGAACTAAACTCGACTGTACCCTGAGATCTGTTTGATTTACTTTTTTTTCTCTTTTATTGATTTTTCATTGTTTTTAATTGATTTTCGGCAGTTGGGCACATCGATGTGGATAATCATGTTTTGAGATTTTTTTTTTTTTGGATGCCTGTCGTCCGTTTTGTGATTGCAAGTGTGTTCTTTCCTATGAAATTGCAATTCCATTAAGTTGTCTTAAAACTGTCTCTAAATGTTTGTTCTGTGGCGTCTCTATCTCTGTCTAAGTCTTATTCACATCAGACAAATTGAGCTGCACAATGTGTGTTAGGCAGTCGTATTCATATCGGGCAAAATTGAACTGCATAATGTGCACATTAGGCATCATTTTGCCTAATGTTGACAATTGTTTTTTACATTATGCAAGTCATTGTACCTAATGTGTACTATAGGCAATTTTCTGCCTAGTGTTCACATTAGGCAGTTATCCACATCGAGCGTAACATATATACTTATAAATCAAATATAGTAGCAACTAAACTTGACACGGGAGTCATTTTTCTATGGGAGTCACTATTCTCCGTAACCGTGGAGAGTCAATATTCTACAGAAGGAGTGTTCTGTAGAATATTGACTCCAAAACTTGTAGAAAACTGAAAACGTTCATTTTTCTCCGGAGAAAAAAAAAAAAAAAAAAAAGAGAAAAAAGAAAAAAACGGCGAGTCAAATTTCTACGGAGTCAATATTCTCCATAACACCGGCAATCGACAGTGAGCAGTTCATTTCAAGTCGTCATGAGGCAACCCACCAGAGGAGACACTGCACTGCTGTTATGCCAGGCTGGTGTATTGGTTTCAACAGTACTTTATTCAAAGTGATAAGATTACAAATTCACCCAGCAGAGAAACAACAAAAGACCTTTTTGCGTATACCATACCCTGAGATACATGTACAATACAATCACAGTTTACACAGCGACTGGAAGACACAAAACAAATTCTGAGAAAAACAACAATATACTTTTAGGATGTCTTTCCACCCTTACTAACACTGACTAAGAGAGAGTAACTAAAAGAAGTAAACCAGTAGTAACCTAGGATAAAGAGAGAAGAGAGAGAGAGAGAGAGAGAGAGAGAGAGAGAGAGAGGGGGGGGGGGGGGGAGAGAGGGAGAGAGAGAGAGAGAGGAATAAATATGTCATTTTGAATGAACTGTGAAACAAAGCTGTCTAGATGGATACTGGTGAGGGTCGTGCCACCACACTCCAACAGTCACAACAAAGTTCGATTCAAAATCGATCGAAACCAGAAAAAAAAAATTATCTAAGGTATCACAAATAAACGTGTTTGTATCTGCATTGAATTAAAGATTGCCTTTCAAGAAAGTCTGAACATTTTTGTTTTTAATTAATCTGAGATTTAGAATGATGTAAAGTTCGGTTCACTTTTTATGAAAAGGGGCATAATATGAAATAAATGTTCAGCTGTTTCTCTTTCATAACCACAAGAACAACTAGGGTCATGCCCTTAATGACTTTGAACATATCGTTAATTGAATTTCTAATCCCAAGGAGGTGACAGTAAAATGTCTGTTCTTTTCTATCATCGGTGTGAAAGTATAATAGGATCGTGAACAGGTAGGTAATGCTTAAATGCACTCAAGGAGTTACAGGTTTAAATCTGATCCAGTAGAGAGTCCCATAGCTTTTTTGTGGCAGGAATAAGTGATGTCTTCAGTTTCGCGTCTTGGTATTACGTGCTTTATATGGCCACGCCTGTGGCAGGAATTTCTGACAAACTAGCTTAGGTACAAGATCAGCCAACTATTCAGGGTGGATACCATCCATGATCTTCATTTTCTCTCTCTTTTTTTTTTTCTAATGTCAAAGGAAATAAAAACAACATAAGCAGAAGTTCAAACGTTACTTTAAAAAAGACAGAAAAACAGGGATAAGAACTAGTCCATTATTTTAAGTCATGTACTATTTATACTATTATTTGCACATGGAAAAGATCGCTGGGATGTGGTACGTGTGGACTTTGGGAAACCTTCTACAAACGTTGACCCGACCAATGTACGTTAGCCTTAGGGGTCTGGGATATTCTTTATCACTAAATAGGAACAGTGTACGGAAACACAAAGGGCACAGTAATTATAAGTGGAAAGGGTCTAATCCGTTTAAAAACCAGTATAAGCTGTGAACAGGATGACCCAATGCGAACTGCATTTTCTGTTATGTGTTCAAATGCTGGCAAAAAATGATTACACAAAACATTAATTTGAAAGTTTTAAAAAAAGGTCCAGTTGAACATAAAACTGCATGTTGTATTGACATTACACAGTACAAAAAACGGGAATCGCCTAAATGTTTGATGAAACGATATGAATATTGGATAAGTGTAACATGGTGTCAGGTTTGAAAACTAGCTATGAGAAGACATCTGAAATGTCCCTTGGACAGACAAGATGACGTACCAAACAGTTCATAGAAGACTTGGCCACTATTAGGATGATACAGAATCCCCAACAGTTTAACATCCAAACCATCATCGCACAGAATGTTCAGGCTGCACGACATAACGTACACCTAACAGGTTCAAGTAAAAAGTCAGCTAGACTTAGTTTGGTCAAAAGAATTTTGACACAGATAGGAAAAGTTTAGAGCAACTTCTTACTATCCAAGACGGTGTACGTGTGGACATTTACCAAATCCAAATCCACCCAACGAAAATTTTGCAGGCATTGTGTTTTCTCTGTATAAAGTTCATGTGGAATAAGAGAGAAAGAGAGAAGGGGAGAGGAGGGGGGGGGGGGGGGGACATATGGATGGACAGATAGACAGACTGACAGACAGACAAAAGTTGTATTGTGAGGGAAAAAAAAAATAGGTAAGGAAGGCATTGGATATTCAGACAAAACCTTTCTTTTTAATCTGTGATGTCATGTGTGGGCAAGAAATTCAGTGAATAAAAATTACATATTGAAAACGACTGCAACATTTGTATCAGCGAACATAAGCAGTTTCTGTATAATCGGATCAAATAATCTGTTTAATAAGAACAAATAATTTCTTTCTTTTTTCAATTTGAAGACATTTTTTAAGTCCACAAAATTTTCAGGTGTTGTTGTTCTTGTTGTTTATTGATTGTTCACCACACAGTTTAAACCTTCTAACCCATCCAAAAATATAGCTGAGCTATAACTTCCAATGATGGATTTAAATTGAACAGCATTTCATCAAACGCAAATGAAGAGATTCGTTAAAACACAAGTATGATTACCTGACATACACCGAATTCATCGGCAGGTACAATAGATAAACCAGCTCTGTAAGTTATGCATCAGATATTTTGAAGGGTAGACATCTTTGTTGAAACACTCAATATTCCTTTGGAGTAGAGAATGGAAATATTACCATTCTAAGAAGCACATGGACAGTCATTAATACATAATATCATGAAACACGCATAACAGCACACACACGCGCGCGCGCGCGCGCACACACACACACACACACACACACACACACACACACACACACACACACACACACATACGAAGAGAGAGAGAGAGAGAGAGAGAGAGAGAGAGAGAGAGAGAGAGAGAGAGAGAGAGAGAGAGAGAGAGAGAGAGAGAGAGAGAGAGGATGGTTGTTTTTAGTGCTATGTGCATTTTCTAAATCCGAAATGGTTTCTTTAGTACTATGTGCATTTAACAGGATAAAAGGACAACAATTGAAAATGGAAATTCATTCATGCATGCATTTCTTTTTTGTAGTACCCCAGGATTGACAGCTTATACCGATTATATTTGTGATCAAGATCGGCAGTCAAGGATTATTTTTATCATAACAGGCATGAAACCAAGTTTTTTTTTTTTTTTTTGTCTCAACCTCTGCGCCACCTCAGAGGCAGTGCACCCACGCCGCTCATTCCGACACCCCGTCCACAGCCACAGCCCGGTCGGCCATGCCGCAGCCCCGGCACCGGCAATCCACAGGGAGCAGTCAATGTCAAGTCGTCAAGAGACAACCCCCACCGGATGAGACACTGCACTGCTGCCGAGTCACTTCGGTGGTGTTCAGTGGCGCCTGTTCTGATCTATATACGCAGGACGCCACCTACTAAGCCCCCTACTGACGACAATAATTGCTTAGTGGCGGAGCCGGCGTTAGTGAGCTGTCCCTCCAAAGGGCGCCACCACGTCCGTTCAACGACAGCCCCCCATGGACTCGCGATACCGGTGAGCCTGACGTAACCAAACCAAGACCACAAACATGGAGAGGACATCGAATTTGAGATCACCATGAGAGCAGGGCATGAAGGGCCACAGAATTTGAGACATTTTTTATATGCTGATCGATGAGAATGAGGATGATAAAGATGATGCTACGGATTTCCATTTCGGGTCTGAGACTACATGCCAGGGCTGTACTCTACGCTTCCTTTCATAACATATCCCGGCATCAACCAGGCCCGAGAGATACAGGCACCTGCAGTATTGGTCAGGAAATTTGAGCAACACTGTCATAAACGCATCCATTAAGTGGATGAAACTCGACTGTGTGGTCCCAGTCTTCCTAACTGAGTCCGCAGCAAACTCAACTCTGGGTAGGAGCTGGTCAGGGCAGAAAAAACCCCACATGACTCTGATGGGATTCGAAGCCACGACCTCCCAGCTGGCAGTCCGCGACGCTAACCACTTCGCCACGGCGGCTGGTGGAAACCAACGGATTATTATTTAGTGAGCCTATTGCGCGAAGGGATAATTCATTTCATATCGCTAGAGAAAAAAAAAAAATCAGAACGTGTAAATCAGTTTATACATGATAATCCCAATAATATGCTATGACTGCACATTTAAAAGAGGTATTTAAAAAACAGTTCCTCTTTGCTTTCCATCTTTCCTTGGTTCGGATTTATACATTTTGTGTAGTTTTTCTTTAAATTCTTTAAAGACTTGTTCGGTGTGTTGTTATTTAATGGTCAGAGCATCAACAGACACAACATAATGGTTCCAGAAATTTCATGAGAGAGCAGGAATCTTTCTTCTGGCATCAAAATCTTCTGGGAGACTCGGACGTGGCTTCTGCAATACTGTGTGCATTTGCTTTCTGCGATACATTAGGATATTTTCTTTCAGTTCTATCAATACTCATTGAATTCTGATTAGGTGTACTGCATCGAACTTACTGAGGTTTCTTTGAAAATAGTTTTGTGAAGTCAAAAAGTGAAATGTTGTGTGGTGAGACTACAGATTTTAGACTTCTGAACAGAGCTGGCATTAGAACAGCTCTTGTCATTCACCTCAGTCAGCAGTCCACTTCCAATGATGTCTCTCCAAAGAAGAGGATTTCGATTCATCCCAGTCAAGAGTTGGAAAAGAGCCTTTGGACAAGACTCAGCAGATACCTGAGTTCACCAGCTGACTGCACCTTGGGCGTCTTGAAAGCTTGGTTCATGCCACTACGGTAGCTTTTGGTGTGTGTGTGTGTGTGTGTGTGTGTGTGTGTGTGTGTGTGTGTGTGTGTGTGTGTGTGCGTGCATGCGTGCGTGCGCGCGCGCGCGAGCGTACGTGCATGCGTCCGTGTGTGTGTATGTGTGTGTGTGTGTGTGTGTGTGTGTGTGTGTGTGTGTGTGTGCGCGCGCGCGCGCGCGCACGCACGCACGTATGCATGCTTCATGCGCGTGAATGTGCATGTACGCACGTTTATGAATCCATGTACGCATGCATACGTACGCACACACAAACTCCTGCAAATGCGAGTGTGTGGGCAGTTCATTCCTGGTCAGCATGTGTGGATGACAGCTTAGATAATGGCAGACTGGGTCGCGTGATGATTTAGTTAACAAACAAACAGATCACTAAAAATGATTGCAACAAAACAAAGTAAATTAGAGTGAATAATGACGTATTGGCATCAAAACAATATCAGAGCTGTGATTCAAGGAATATCAGTCCAGCATCGACTGAAGCAGAAATGAAGTACTATGCTGGTTGACTGATCTTGCATTTGTTACACACAGGTTTTAAACTGTGCTATACATGCTCGTTTTGCATATCTCTGTCAATCTGCGTGCCATAGGGCATCTTCCTTCCGGTTGTTATTTGAAGAAATGAAAAGAACGGCAGCACGTAAATACAACCATTTACATGTGGTGTAGCTTCGTCTTTGAAAGACAATGATGAAGTTCTGTTATCTGCAAACAGCGTTATTTAGCTTCTAGTTCTGTTGGAAAATAGTTTGTATGGTGTGTGACTGCGATAATCTATCATTGCAAGATGATGTTATATAGCCTCATGCCTCATACTAACCTGAGATGGTGATCCAGTATTATTGGTGGAGTTTTCTGACTCAATTCAACCGGTTTTTATCCAACTCTTTAAATTTAAAACCAAAATCATGTTCTTATTTAATATACGTACGTTTGGGAAAAATAACGAGAGTAAGCACACTTCGATATAGATCCCATGAGCTTGAACAACAACACAAAAAAAAAAAACTAAGAGAAACACGCTGAGAACTACACGTTTGTCTCCAAAGATGCTTTCCTTAACCTCAGCACCCCGCAACAATAACTGGAGCAGAGAAAGGAAAGGGAATAATTCATGCTTTACCTGCCGCTGTACTCCATCATTGTGATCGGAATGCACACAAAAGTCCTCATCAATGCCGTTTTGGCAATCCTCACAAGAATCACACACCAGACTGTAAGATATAAATTCCCTAGAAGCGTGACAATAGAAGTATGGTAGAGTCAGTCCCGGAGAAAACACTGCAATGATTATGATACCATTCCTGAGTATTGGCTAAAGCCTCACACAGACTTTTCGGGTCGCAAGTCAACATGCTGTGTGTCAGATGTCCCAGGGGACATGTGACGAGTGGAACTGGCCACCCTGTCCAGTCTGTGGGTACAGGGAGTGTGACAGTCTTGTTGCTGTGGTGATGAGCCATCGGAGAGTGGATTTCACAAAACATGCCTGTTGCAAAAAGTGATGCTGGCTTCACGATATCGGTGCTTTGGTGGCACGCCACAGGGATGGACCTTTACATAGGCACCATACCTGTAGATTTCGGTGTCCCAAGTAATAGGCAACTACGCCATTGTTCCATTGTAAGACATTGCTGTACCTATGGGGAAAACCATTAGATAAAATGAAATAGTGTGTGTGTGTGTGTGTGTGTGTGTGTGTGTGTGTGTGTGTGTGTGTGTGTGTGTGTGTGCTTGAATGTGTGTGTGTGTGTGTGTGTGTGTGTGTGTGTGTGTGTGTGCGCGCGCGCGCGCGCTCGCGTGCGTGCGTGTTTTGCCTACGTACCTACGTACGTACGTACGTGCGTGCACGGTGCGCGTGTACGTGAGTGTGTTTTTGCTTTTATGATATTCTAAACACCTTAAAGTGTTGAGTATGTATGCAAGGTGTTGAAAGAAAAGCAAACTATAATAATATATACGTGAATCTTTGCTTTTGGGGCATTGTATACCATAGAGACACGCGTACGACGTTGCTTGTGGAGGTAGGCACGTAGGTAGGCAGAGGTGAGTTTTTGCATCCTATTGCCTAGAGGATTTTAAGGACATGGTGTCCTAGACAGAAATGTAAAGTTGGGGTGGCAGGATGTCTTGTCATTGGCAGGAGTCTTAAACTTGGTTCCAGACAGGGGCTGTCATACCTTGTTCTAGTTTTCACCCTGGACTGGAATCTGGGCCCCCTTCTTTTGTCCTGCTGAACTGGTGTCCAGCTTTTAGTTCTGGTCCCATGCTGAAGTGGTGTCCAGCCTTTTAGTTCTGGTTCCGTGCTGAACTGGTGTCCAGCTTTTAGTTCTGGTCCCGTGCTGAACTGGTGTCCAGCTTTTAGTTTCTGGTTCCGTGCTGAACTGGTGTCCAGCTTTTAGTTCTGGTCCCATGCTGAACTGGTATCCACTTTGCCGTGTTTACTGGCTGATTTGGGGCATTGGTGGTCTTTGCCTACCCCCATCAATCGTCCCCGGCCTCTCCGCCAAAGACGAACAACAAAAACAAACAAACAAACAAAACGATTCTGGTTTCAGAGCTGTCAAGAGGCCTTTTTCATGCTCAGGCGGCGATGGTCCTATACAGCGTAGGCCCGAATGAAATTGGGAGTAAGACGGAATTCAGTAGAGCGGTGCACGAGTCCCTGAGTAGGTTCTCCCCAATATGGTCGAGAGGGCAATTTTTCAGCCCAATCCCTAGAGGACTACCAACCATGCCGACGCAAAAAGAAACATGGTTTCCCACGCCACGGTTATCGCCTTCGGGCAGTGCACCATCTCAGACTGCTCCACATCTCCAGGCTTTTTTTTTTTTTTTTTTTTTTAGGGATTAATGCTTGTTTGTTCTGTGTGCTCTGTGCTGTCATGTCTGCTAGGCGTTTCAGTGTCGTAAGCAGCATCCCTTTGGGGGTTGTTTTTTCTTTTGGGAACAAGAGTTACCCTACTTATCTGTTGTTCAATGAATGGATCTGTTTTCAAGGTGGTCCTTGATGGCCCCATACTACCATTGCAGACCTTCATAATGTAACACTCTATAATTCTTCATTCCCTTGTTTTGTTCCCAATACCCCCACCCCCCACCCCCTTTGTAATGATGGATGAATTGTTAACTTGCAGTCCCCCCCCTCTCTCTCTTTCTCTCTCTCTCTCTCTCTCTCTCTCTCTCTCTCTCTCTCTCTCTCTCTCTCTCTCTAAATATATAGAAGTGAGAGAAAACCTATGTACCTTTCACGAAAAAAATACATACGCCAAATGATAGATAAAGCAAAGAGTCTT
>JADBJO010004203.1:7500-17500 GCA_016801955.1 Conus betulinus | reverse complement strand
GTGCAGGATAACTTTGTGTGTTGAAAATTTTGAAGCGATTCTGCTGTTTGGTATTAAATGAAACCTAGATGTTGTTTGTGCAGAATGATTCTCTGTGTGAAATGTTGGAGCTATTGTTGGCTCATATTGAATTAATAGAGATACCGACTGGTGTGCAGAATGACTTTTTAAATTTAAGTCTATTCCGTTGTTTCTAACTAAACAAAACATAGATATTGACTATAGGGAAGAATGGACTTTGTGACACGTTTAAGCCACTTAGTTTTTTTTTTTTCATATTGGAGAAAAGTGGATATTTGTTATTTGCAGATTTACTCATTGTGAGTCGTTTTCAGGTCCAAGCCTGCATGTTCTACTGTCGTTGTTACCATGGTCACGCTATCACGCTCTACGAGCAACCTGTTCGCGCTCTGTCATCAGCGATGTGGCCGTTTTAGTGTCCGGTTTGGGGGGGCTGTACCACACTCTGGGTTAATTTACTGTAAGTTTGTTCATTTTAAGCTGATACAGAGCGTGGAAGTTTAGATCTAGACTAGTTTGTATTTTGCCCTACTCTACGCCTTTGGTCTATTTTTACGCCAGATGAATTAGGTCAGCCAGTTTGCTTACACTGGCTGTTTTGTGCATGCCTTAGTGGTGAGTGTGTGTCAGACGGATTATGCGTCAGACGGATTATGGTTGGACTGTCTGTGAGTGTGTGGATGTTGGGTGTCTGTGGGTGTTAACCAGACAATCCCTTGGTGAAGTTATTGCCACTAGTGGGGTTATAGCAGGCGTAGACTAAGGGTGGTGTATATGGCTGTCTACTAACTTTGGTATTGTCAGCAAGCCGCATGTTTAGGGCTCTTAGTGAGTGCCTTGAGCTGTTCTAGTTATCGCCAGGTTTGGTTAGGCTAGCAGTGTTCATGATGCTGAGATGTTAGTTAATTTTGTGATTATTTTGTAAAGTATATTATCTCTGGAATATATGCAGATGCCATACTGTCTGCATCAAAATCAGTTTGGACATGTAGATATCTTCCTTTTCAGGCGTCGATCACTGATTGAGTATGAACAGCAGTAGAAGTTTCGGTAATGCTTGGTGAAAATGTTTGCCTTGAGCTCTGTTGGTTCTGGTCATGCGCTCGAGAGCATTGAGATATTTATTGTACATTGAGGATGAGTTTTGTAACTTTTGGTTGGTGTGTTCTGTTAAGTTCTATGGGTTTGGATTGGGTATATTTTGGTTGTATTGATGGTATGGAATGTGTCTGGGTTCGACATTCGGCTCAGAATATTGCTCATTGTGGGTGCTGATCTTGGTACATGTGAACCCGTAGTGTGAATTGAGTTCATGTGGATTGAGCCCTGTTTGCTATGAGCGATCCATGTTTGTGTGGGGGGGGACTCATGCATTGATCTGACTATTGACTAAGTGTTTAGTCAAGTTGTGGTGATGATAGGATCTCGATTCTAAGGATTTGTGCTCTTTGTCTAATTGATTTGTAAAGATCCCCCTGTTGAATGGTCTTGGCCTGGTTGGGATGGAATCCTACATTGGGCTGCTTGGCGTCACAGTCGAGACCCCTATTGTCTCCATCGAGGAACCTGACGCAACACCGGTCATCCAGTGGTCAGACAGCTTACCAGGGTCGACCATCAAGTGTGGACTATTCCTTTGTCCTTCCAACCCTGTCCCCACCCCATTCGGATGCCCTTGACCTTATTATTGTCTACCCCAAATTGTTCTCAACCTCTTCCAGGTTGTTATTTAAACTTGTGTTTAATTGACCTGACAGCCCCCTTTGTCCCTGTCCTTCACCCTACATCACCGCAGCTTGGGCGTGAGGAGAGAGCATCTGCTGACCACAGTGGGTGGCTAGTTGACAACTCTCACCTGCATCTTGTGGCGACCGGCAGCACTGGGAGAGCACGTGGTCATTGCTTCTCTTGGGGTCTTCATCAGAGGGAAACTACGGGGAGGGCATCAGTATTGCAGGGAAGGGTTTGAGGATGCTGTGAAGTGTGACCAGAGGTTTAGGGTGACACAGAGCAGCACACGGCCGATCGTGCGACCCGTCGTCAGCAGTGTGGTTACAGGAAACGCACTCTTGTCTGATGTGTCTGTTCTGATGGACGTGTGTGTGCGTTGTGCACACTGAACAATTGAGAACAATAGTACGAGTGGGACATATTGTGATAGTGTTTGGGGGTCTTGGACGCCGATACATGAGTCGTGGGGTGAATCTATATACTGTTTGATTGCGTTTGTCATGGGACAATAACTAGGGTGGTATAATTTGGGCAGCGTGATTTTGGCCTTGTGGATTATCCAGAGTCAGGTGGGGTCTCTGTCTGTGATTAATTTTGGCACTGTGTTATATGCATTATGTTGATGCTATGTGTGTCATGTGCCCTATGTGGTGTGAGTGTCTCTAGGTACTGCTGCCTGCAGTGGATGGAGCTTGTGGCAGAGACGTGGATGCGATGTGATTGAGTGTATGCGATTGAGAGTGTTGGTCAGGGTGTGCTTTGTTGGCGCGGGAAGGATTGATCAAGGTAAACGTTTGTAATGCTTATGTTGTCAGTGAAAATGTTCATGTATTCACGGTCCATAAATGTGTGAATGTTAATCTGTGTCCAGTAGTCCTAGGTCTGTTAGGAAGTAATTAGATTAGGATGTAAACTCTCTCTGCCTATCTATAGCTGTTCAGGTCTTAGCAAACCTGACATATGGTGGAGATGTGGGGTAGGTAACTTACGGGTTAGTAGAGTACAAAATTGGTGGATAATTTGGGATTTGAGTAGTGTTACATCCGGTGGTTACTGACGGTTGTAGGATTTTGCATTAGTGGGTGGGGTGCAAATGTTGGCTGCTTGTAGTGTTGAATGGCTCCATGTAGGTGGTATGATGAGAGGTTCTTTTGTCTTAGGGATTACGCAACTTTTGATGTTGAAGTTTGACTTGGGTTGCTCAGGACAATTTTGGGTAATTCACTGACTGTGGTTTGTACCAGTTGTTGGTGATGGGTTTTATGATATGATGTCTTTGATGCTTTGTGATTTTGGTGCATTTTGCTGTGGTGCCAGTGTGATGCCAGTGTGATAGGGGTGGCAAATATCAGGAGGTAGTGAGTTCTTGAGCGCCTGACCAGTCAGGGATTAGGTGAGAGTATATAGGCCGGGCGTGATTGCGATAGAGCGTAGTGCATCTGGATGGTGCAGTTCGTCCACCTTTAGCGTCAAAGAGTAAACCTCAAACCACCTGATCGCTGGGTATCCAGGGTAGGAGATGGTTAGTGTATGTCCGACGAGGATCTTGAGGAACGTAGGCAGAGGTAGTGTTTGAACGGTTGAGGAGTTTAAGACCGTTAGAGCATAGGAAAAAGGCCATGGCAGCTAAGGGCGAGGAAACGGAAGAACAGGTGAAAGATAGGCTTAAAGCTGAAGGAGACAAATATGGCTTCACAGGCCAGGATCTGGTGGCATACATGCTCCAGGGTTTCAAGGAGTTCCATGAGAGACAGGAACGGAAGGCTAGGGAGGAAAGGGAAGAGCAAGAGCGAAAGAAGGAAAGGGGAATGAAAATAGGAAGGAGACAGAGGCTTTGGAATTACAGTTAGTGAAGGATAGGATATAAGCAGAGAAGGACCGCAAGGAGAGGGAAGAAGCTGCAGAAGTGGACCACCTAGCCAAAAGAGCACAGGAAGAGAAGGACAGGCTTGCAAAATTTGCGAGAGAGGATGAAATGAGGATGCTGAAGGAGAGGCAGAAGTTTGAGTTTGACAGAAGGGAGGCAGAGAAGAAAGAGAGTGCAGAAGACACAGAGAGCTGAACGGAAGCACATAAAGATCGACCCACTCAAGGATGACGACGACGTGGATGCTTATATCCATCACTTTGAGAGGGTGGCGAGCTGTGTAACTGGAAGAAGGACATGTGGGCTTGCCAATTAGTAGCGTTGCTGCAGGGGGAGGTTCGGGAAGCCATGTTACGGATGCCCACAAATGAGATGAGTGATTATCAGAAGATCAAGCTGACCCTATTGCAGTTCTTCCGATTGGACACCGATGCGTATAGGCGGAAGTTCCAGAATTCGAGGAAGGAGACGTCGGAAACCTTCATTCAGTTGTTGGCAAGAATGCGATCAATTTTTTTTTCTCTGTGGTGCATAGCGGCTGGGAAGGATGAGGGGTGGTAGAAGATGTGATTGACATGCTGATGCAAGAACAGCTGTATCAGGGTTTGTCGCCGGACCTCCTTGTGGAAGTGAAGAGAGAATGAAACCCAAGACTGCAGATGAGGTTGCTGCTGAGGCCACCGCTGTGGCAGAGGCAAGGCGATCCAGAAGGGAAGCCCGAAATGAGAGGAAGGGTCTGTCCTTGGAGGTAAGCTCCAAGAAGGAAGAGAAAAAGCTGACAAGCTGGTGAACAAGGAGCCAGGACCAACGTTGCAGGAGCCAGAAGGCAGGTCCTCATCCAGGAGGCGAGTATTGGATGATAGTAAATGTTACAAGGGTGATGAGCCAGGGCACTTCGCAAGGAACTGCAAGGGTACAGGCAGTGGTGCTCGAGTCAAAGTGGAGGCTCAGAACAACAAGATGGTCTCCCAAACTCCGTCCTTGTGCGTGACTTGCGCACGGAAAGACTTCACCCCTAGGTGCAGGGTCAGGGTGAATGGCACAGAGGTTGATGGGCTGAGAGACATGAGTGCGTATTACACCATTGTGGCTGAATATTTGATCTTGGCTGATGCCTACACAGGGGAGTTAGTGCCAGTAGTTTTGGTCGAGTCCTGATGTCGGCATAGACTGCTGGTGGCAAAGGTAGAGTTGGAATCTCCCTTCCTGGTGGGCCATGTGATGGTTCTTGTAATGAAGAAACCAGTAGAGGATGTGCTCATCGGGAATGTGGCCAGGGCAGATCTGTCAGGAGAGGCTACCAAGGTGCTGGTCTATTCGAATCCAACCTGTGTGGCTGTGGTGCAGACTAGAGCCAGGCAAAATGGACTGCCAAACCACCGTCCAGGCTACCAGTGAGAGAACAGGTTCTTGATGTGTCGCCAGGGAGGGTGCACAAGTTGCAAGAGGAGGATCCCATGCTGTGTTACAGCTGGACATGCTGCTGAAACCGGGGAACGTTTTCTTGTAGGTAGGGGTGTGGTGTCCTACCTCATCAGGGGAGGGTTCTCATGAGGAAGTTCCAGTCCCAGGAAGAAACTTTGTCGCAGGTGTGTGTCCCTCAGGATCTGCGCAAGGTGGAGCTTGAGCTGGCTCATGTTGTACCTCTGGCGGGTCATCTGGGCACCCAGAAGACCAAACAGAGAGCTCCCCAGAACTTCTACTGGCCTGGATCAACCAGAGGTGCGCACTGCTGCCGTGTACGTGGTTGGTTTGCGGAACCGTATTGATGACTCCTGTGAGATGGCGAGGGAAGCCCTGAGTCAAGTGAGCAAACAGCAGAAGAGGCAATATGATGCCAAGGCTAGAAAACGCGAGTTCATGCCAGGAGACCGAGTCCTGGTGCTCAGACCCACCAAGCATAATAAGCTGGAACTCACGTGGAACCTTACTCCGTGCTCGAGAGATGTGGGGGGGAAGTAGATGCAAGTTGCAGCTGGAGCGTGAGACTAAGTTGTTTCACGTCAACCTCCTAAAGAAGTTTGTGGAGAGTGAGGGAGAGAGAGAGAGAGAGAGAGAGAGAGAGAGAGAGAGAGAGGGGGGGGGGGGGGAGAGAGAGAGAGAGAGAGAGAGAGAGAGAGAGAGAGAGAGAGAGAGAGAGAGAGAGAAGAGAGAGAGAGAGAGAGAGAAAAGATATATATATATATATATATATATATATATATATATATATATATGTATATACCACCAAGCAAGCAAGGGTTTCTCTGAGAGCAGTGGTGATCCAGGAGGTGGAGGAGGACGATGTCGCGATGGTGACCGGTAAGGACATCCCTGTGATCCCATTGAAAATGACTCAGAGTGCTGCTGATGTGAAGTTGAGGACTCATGACCCAGCGTTTGTGGCGCGACTGAGGTCACTGGTGGAGGAGTTTGCTGACGTCCTCACTGACCTACCGAAACGTACCAATTTGGCGGTACGTGTGCCACATCAAGCTCATGGATGGTCGACCCATCAGGTCCAGGGCATACCCTGTTCCATACGCGCAGAGGGACACGATCAAGGCGGAAATTGAGGCCATGTTGAGCATGGGGGTGATCGAACCGTCCACGTCACTCTACGCCTCCCCGATTGTTCTAATCAAAAAGAAGGATGGGAAAAATTAGGTTCTGCGTGGATTACAGCAAGTTCAATAAGGTGGTCGAGTTCGACTCAGAACCTATGCCTGACATCGAGTTCCTGTTTGCTAAGTTAGGCGAGAAGCAAGTTCTCAGCAAGATAGATTTGGCCAAAGGTTATTGGCAGATACCTGTGGCTGAGGAGGACCGCCCCAAGACAGCGTTTGTTACACCGCCAGGTTGTTACCAATGGAAGGTCATGCCATTGGGAATGTGCACGTATGGGGCAGTTTTCTCGAGGATGATGAGGAAGCTGTTGTTACTGTTGGGGGTCTAACCGGGTCGACAACTTTATTGACGACATCCTCGTGGCAACTGAGACCCAGGAGCATCTGGAGGTGCTGTGACATCTGTTCAGGAGACTCAGAGAGTGCTTGATTGTGGCGAAACCATCCAAGTGCGAGTTGGGATGCCAGGAGGCCGAGTACCTCGGTCACAAGGTGGGGCATGGCTGTATTTTTGCCTGTGGAGCACAAGATGGCCAAGAGCCAAGATGCACCAAGGCCAGAGATGAAGAAGGAGGTGCGGAGTTTCCTGGGATTAATGGGATACTATTGCCGTTTTGTGCCTCGTTTGGTTGAGATTGCTCTGCTGTTGACCAACCTGACGAAGGGTGGTGAGCCCAGGAGGGTGCGTTGGATGCCTGAGTGCAAGGAGGCATTCACTATACTCAAAACGAAGCTTTGTACCCCACCCGTATGCAGGTTACCCATTCCAGGAGGTGGCTTCATCCTACAGACCAATGCATCAGACACAGGAATTGGAGCTATTCTCCTGCAGGAGCAGCATGGAGGAGTGTATCCTGTGGCTTGCATGAGCAAGAAACTGATTCCGGCTGAGCAAAATTACGCTGTCATCGAGAAAGAGTGTCTTGCTCTGTCTGGGGTATCAACAAGTTCTGTCACTACCTGTATGGTACGCCCTTCGTGGTTCAGGTAGACCACTCACTGTTACAGTACCTGGAGCAAGTCAGATCAGCAAGTGGAAGGGTCACTACATGGGCACTCCAGCTTCAGCCGTACCAGTTTCAGGTGGAAGCTATTCCCGGAAGCAGGAACGAGACAGCTGATTTCCTGAGTCGGTTGTGAACATACTGATGACACTCCACTACCTGCGTTCTATGTGTTTAATCTTTGGGGGAGGGTGTGTCAGGTCCAAGCCTGCATGTTCTAATGTCGTTGTTACCATGGTCACGCTATCACGTTCTACCAGCAATCTGTTCGCGCTCTGTCATCAGTGGTGTGGCCGTTTTAGTGTCAGTTTTGGGGGGCTGTACCGCACTCTGGGTTAATTTACTAGGTTTGCTAATTTTAAGCTGATAGAGAGCTTGGAAGTTTAGATCTAGACTAGTTTGTATTTTGCCCTACTCTACGCCTTTGGTCTATTTTTAGGCCAGATGAACTTGGTCAGCTAGTTTGCTTACACTGGCCGTTTTGTGCATGCCATAGTGGTGTGTGAGTTGTGTAGTGTCTGTGTGATTGTGAGTGAGGGTTGCGTGTGTGTGGTATTTGTGTCTGATGCGCGTGTATGCGTGTGTAGGATCAGATGTCAAAGGGGGTCACTCAAGTTCTCTCAACAGGTGGCAGGATTTAAACGTTTCTGAGTAGGAATCTGCACAGTCGTTGAGTTTCCTTTGATCTAGGCAGGCAAGACTGCAAAAGGTGTGGTTCTTGGCCAGATAGTTTTCTTGTTGGTGATTCGTTCACCAAGAGTTGCAGACTAGTGTCTTGTGGTGTATTGCTGAACTAGTCGGTGGTAGTCAGTGTGTCCATGTACTGTTGTGTTAGTTAGGGAGAGGAGCCTGAAAACCAGTGGTTGTATTGTTTAACGTCAGTGTGGGTAGCAAGTCGTGTGGTAGCTGTTACGTAATTTCAACCTGTGCCTCAGCTGGTGTGAGAGCAGCTGACTCTACCTGGTTGCTGCCGTCTCTTGTCTGTTCACTGCACAGTGTAGCTGTAGCCTGCTTGTGGCGTAGCTTTAGTCTCGTTGCTGTCTTTGAGTGGTAGGTGTGGGTTTTATTGTTCGTTCATCCGGTGCGTGTGGTATGGATGTTTCGCATGTGTGGTATAGATGTTTCGTCTGAATGGGGTATAGGTATCCATCTGGATGGGTGCTTGTCCTTGTGGGTGTTGTGTGACTTGGGATAGGATAATGGATTGTTAGTATTCAGTTCAGGATAGGCAGTAAGATAAAGTATGCAGGAATGTGTAGGCCATTAGGGTTTGAAACAGGAATGATGATTGTCGTTTGTGTGCGATGTGATGGCTGCATTATTGTTGACGTCGTGTGTCGGACGGATTATTGTTGACATTACGTGTCCGACAGATCGTTGTTGGACTGTCTGTGAGTGTGTTGGGTGTTGTGTGTGTCTGTGGGTGTTAACTGGCAGTCCCTTGCTGAAGTTGTTGCCACTAGTGGGGCTATAGCAGGCGTAGACAAAGGGTGATGTATAGGGCTGTCTACAAACTTTGGTATTGTCAGCAAGCCGCACGTTTGGGGCTCTTAGTGAGTGCCTTGAGCTGTTCTAATTATCGCCAGTTTTGGTTAGGCTAGCAGTGTTCATGATGCTGAGATGTTAGTTAATTTTGTGATTATTTTGTAAAGTATATTATCTCTGGAATATATGCGGATGCCGTGTTGTGTGCATTCAAAATCAGTTTGGACATGTAGTTATCTTCCTTTTCAGGTGTCAATCGCTGATTGAATGTGAATGGTAGAAGAAATGTTGGTAATGCTTGGTGAAAATGTATGCATTGAGCTATGTTGATTCTGGTCACGCGCGCGAGAGCATTGAGAGATTTATTATATAATGGGAATGAGTTTTGAACTTTGGTTGGTGTGTTCTATTAAGTTCTACGTGTTTGGATTGGGTATATTTTGGTTGTATTGATGGATGGAATGTATCTGGGTTCGGCCGTTCGGGTCAGGTTATTGCTCATTGTGGGTGCTGATCTTGGTACATGTGAACCCGTAGTGTGAATTGAGTTCACGTGGATTGAGCCCTGTTTGCTATGAGTGATCCATGTTTGTGTGGGGGTGGACTCATGCATTGATCTGACTATTGACTAAGTGTTTAGTCAAGTTGGTGTGATGATAGGATCTAGATTCTAAGGATTTGTGCTTTTTGTCTAATTGATTTTGTAAAGATCCCCCTGTTGAATGGTCTTGGCCTGGTTGGGATGGAATCCTACATGGGCTGCTTGGCGTCACTGCAGAGACCCCTATTGTCTCCATCGAGGAACCTGATGCAACACCGGTCATCCAGTGGTCAGACAGCTTACCAGGGTCGACCATCAAGTGTGGACTATTCCTTTGTCCTTCCAACCCTGTCCCCACCCCATTCTGATGCCCTAGACCCTATCATTGTTCTACCCCAAATTGTCCTCAACCTCTTCCAGACCTAGTGTTTAACTGACCTGATAGCCCCCTTTGTCCCTGTTCTTCACCCTACATCACCGCAGCTTGGGCGTGAGAGGAGAGAGCGTCTGCTGACCACAGTGGGTGGCTAGTGGATAATCTCTCACCTGCATCTTGTGGCGACCGGGCAGCACTGGGAGAGCACGTGGTCATTGCTTCTCTTGGGGTCTTCATTGGAGTGAAACTACAGGGAGAGCACCAGTGTTATAGGGAAGGGGGTTGAGGATGCTGTGAGGTGTGACCAGAGGTTTAGGGTGGCACAGAGCAGCACACGGCCGATCGTGCGACCCGTCTGTCAGCAGTGTG
>JADBJO010004203.1:0-2500 GCA_016801955.1 Conus betulinus | reverse complement strand
CTGTACTCTACGCTTCCTTTCATAATATATCCCGGCGTCAACCAGGCCTGAGAGATACAGGCACACCTGCAGTGTTGGTCAGGAAAATTGAGTAGCACTCTCAGAAACGCATCCATTAAGTGAATGAAAACTCGACTGTGTGGTCCCAGTCTTCCTAACTGAGTCCACAGCAAACTCAACTTTGGGTAGGGAGCCAGTTGGGGCAGAAAAAACCCACATGACTCTGATGGGATTGGAACCCACGACCTCCCAGCCGGGAGTCCGCGACGCTAACCACTTCACCACGGCGGCTGGTGACTCTCTACATTCTGTGTCACGCACCATCCAGTCACTGCTCCATGTCATGAACGACTCTCTACACTCTGTGTCACGCACCATCCAGTCACTGCTCCATGTCATGAAAGACACTCTACACTCTGTGTCACGCACCATCCAGTCACTGCTTCATGTCATGAAAGACTCTCTACACTCTGTGTCACGCACCATCCAGTCACTGCTCCATGTCATGAAAGACTCTCTACACTCTTGTTTCTCTGAAAGTGACTGATGAAGTCAGACAACATCCAAAGCTTGTTCTTTCACTAGAATATCATCACTATAGTATTTTGCCTTTGAAGAAGCTTTTGCCCCAAACATGATCAGAAACAGTTTTTTTTTTTTTTTTTTTTTTCTTTTTCTTTTTTTGCTGTCACAACCTCTGTGCCACCTCAAAGGCAGTGCCCCCACGCCGCTCATTCCAACACCCCGTCCACAGCCACAGCCCGGTCGGCCCCGCCGTAGCCCCGGCACCAACAATCCACAGGGAGCAGTCAATGTCAAGTCATCAAGCGGCAACTCACCGTAAGAGACACTGCACTGCTGCTGAGTCACTTCAGTGGTGTTCAGTGGAACCTGTTCTGACCTAACATATGCAGGAAACCACCTACTAAGCCCCCTAGTGACACAATGATTGCTTAGTCACGGAGCCGGCGTGAGTGAGCTCTCCCTCCAGGGCGCGCCACACGCCCGTCCAACGACAGCCCCCATGGACTTGCCGATACCGGTGACGCCGATGGAACCAAACCAAGGTCACAGACGTGGAGAGGACATCGAAGTTGAGGCCACCATGAGAGCAAGGCATGAAGAGCCACAGAGTTTGAGATTTTTTTTTTATGATGGTCGATGAGAATGAGGATGATTAAGATGATGCTACGGATTTCCATTTCGGTCTGAGACTACATGACAGGGTTTTACTCTATGTTTCCTTTCATAATATATCCTGGCATCAACCAGGCCTGAGAGATACAGGCACCCGCAGTGTTGGTCAGAAAATTTGAGTAGCACTCTCAGAAACGCATCCATTAAGTGGATAAAACTTGACTGTGTGGTCCCAGTCTTCCAAACTGAGTTCGCAGCAAACTTAACCCTGGGTAGGAGCCGGTTGGGACAGAAAAACCCACATGACTCTGATGGGATTCAAACCCACGACCTCCCAGCTGGGAGATGCTTTGCCCCAAAACACGAACATCAGAAACAGTACTTTGTTTTGTTCATCACAACAGTATTTTGTCTTTGAAAAAGCTTTTGCACCAAAACTTGAACATCAAACACAGTACTTTGTTTTGTTCATCAACTGGCTGCTCTGTCCACCATGAATCTGATATTCAATCTTTCCAGTCACTACGCGATGGATACCCTTCAACCAGAGCCTTCATACTTGAGTGAACGATCTCCACATAAATCAACAAGTGTGTTTTCTGTTATGAAAAAACTATTTCCTTTTTCATTAAGGACATGCTCACCTAGGGATCCTCGCTTAACACTTTTTTTTTCCGTTTTTTTGTTTTGTTTTGTTTTTACTTTTCAAACGAATTTTCCCCCACAGAGGAACATGAATGTCTTTAGACGGCTTATCAAATGCGTTTCCCCCCACAGAGAAAGACGAAAGTCTTTAATAATAATAATAATAATAATAATAATGGTTTCTTTCATAGCGCCTACTGAAAACGAATGTCTCTAAGCGCTTTACAAAATCATACTACATTCACCCTTCTCGTATACAATAGTACACCTCATATCCAACTACAAATACTGTTACTACAATAACTAACAAATCCTACGAGTACGACCTTCACTTACTTTCAAGTATCACTACAAAAAACTAAATCCTATAACGTTCAATTAAATGTAACAAAAACGAAAGAAATGTTGATTGATTTTAGAAAGAATCCAAAAGCTGTACCACCACTTTTTATCAAAGGTGCTGAAGTAGAACGTGTTGAATCATACAAATATTTAGGAACTTTTATAGATAATAAGCTGAATTTAAAATCCCATGTTGAGTATGTCCACAAAAAATGTCAAAACCAGATTATATTGTCTTCGCAAGCTGCGATCATTTCATGTGAATACTGACATTCTTCGGACATTTTATTCATGCTTCTTGGAATCTGTTCTAACTTTCTCATTTATGTGTTGGTATGGTGGGTTGACTGTGAAGAGCAGAAATGTGCTTGAGAAA
>JADBJO010004202.1:207500-208529 GCA_016801955.1 Conus betulinus | reverse complement strand
TTTTACTTTAGAAAATTGAAACTTTCCTCTCCTCTCCTACTAAAACAGTGATAAAACCATGAACGTATTTCTCTTGTCAACTACCATTAGGCTCTAGCCACTACTTGCAGGAAACACTGGACGGCACGTGAGGAGTCTGGTGTGGGAGACTCCAAAGCGGCTCTCCCCGACGACGACAGGGCAACAGGGAAACATACTACGACTTTCCAGATCCACGTGTCCCCAGTTGGTTCAACGCTTTCAGTGCCCTGTCCAACATCTCGCAAATCATAGATATCATGTCTTAAGCCTCCAGTCATTAAATGTAAAGAAAAATAAGCTACCTAAGTTAGAAAATTATTGCTTCCCTCCAGTCTATCAAAAAGAAGACACAAACGGGAAAATCAGTACAGCTATTTATATATATATGAAGGGGTAATTACACACTGTGCCCTAATCCTATTCCATAAGATATTTCCACAATTCATTCTTGTGCTTTGACAGTACATTTTGATAAGATTCTACTTAATATCTTATCAGTGTATTTACTAAAAGGTCCAGATGATAACAACACTGAATGGGTCCGTATGCTTCAGGCAGATACAGGCAAAAAAGTGTTAATTACAGGAGATTTTAAATGCACATACCCCTTTTTGGGAGAAGAACTGTGACCATATCACAAGCAATCGTTTGATAGAGAATGTTGTAGACTCGTCATTTTATCTATTAAATGATGGTCGAGTTACACGAATCCCCGATAACCCTAATCATAGAGCTACGGCAATTGATTTAACTCTGGTTTCGCCTGATCTAGCTCCCATTTGTGAGTGGAACACACTAGTTCATTGCTTAAATAGTGATCATATTCCGATTATAACAAGTTTTTGAAATTACAAGCACAAGAATTACAGATCTAACTGAGGATAAAGTCCCAAAGTACAATGACAAATTTGCTAATTGGGATAAATTTTCAGCAAGTATGTCCACGTTTTATGTTGAGGATATGCACGATAAAAAATATAAATGATCTTTATTTTTCATTTACCAAGG
>JADBJO010004202.1:197500-202500 GCA_016801955.1 Conus betulinus | reverse complement strand
GAGAGAGAGAGAGAGAGAGAGAGCATGAACACTGTACATGTTTAATGTCATAAGCTATACAGCCTTAGTGGCATGGGGGGGGGGGGGGGGGGGTGGTACGTCACAAAATAATCATATTGAAAACGAAAGTAACAAACATAGATAAACATCAATCAATGGAAGTTTAGGATACAAGCAAAATAGGTCAGTATCTCGACCATCCAGTTTTAATATATATTCATAGAAGTAAATATGTGAATACGATAAACCAAAAAATATTTTACTACTTCCTTGTAGCATTCATTTTTCATTTGAACGTCCTAAATTCTAGTTGATGATAACCTCTGCTCGTATTTTCAATGCCTCTAGCAGCTCTGCAATATGTCTGGCCAGTGATTTCACTGAATTATCGTCATAATTCAGTTTTAAAACTCCGAATATGTCCTGATTTATGGCAACATTCTTTTGACAAAAACTACACACTTATCACGTACAGCACTGTAATTTTTACAATGAAACAAAAAATGAGAGTCATCCTCCCTAGGAAAGACACACAATGGACAAGGTGACGCTGTAGATGACTTAGTATAGAACCATCTTTTATGGGCGTTTAGACCAAGAGTCCTTGTTCTAATTCTGGAGAGACAAATTCTATGCCATCTGTTCGTTATTACTGAAATGTACTTTTCTGTTTCGAATATACTTTAAAAGCCATAAGACCAATTACATTTATCCGTGTTTTCCATTTTAGAATGCCAGTTTGTTAATATGAAGCTATCATCCTGTCTTTGAATTCCAGAATAAAACCATCCTCATAACCAGCTCTCTGGCACATCCATACAATCCCAAATCGGTGAGTAGTCAAAATCTTCTGAACAGAATATACCCAATTTTCTTTCCCCTGTTCATACTCATTCAGTAACATTTCATAAGCCTGTTAGAGAGAGAGTCACACGGCAGTCTCTACATACACAGTCACATGCACAGACAATCATGCCCCCTTCTGAAGCCACACATCTGACTTCCCTTTCTTTCAATAGAACAAATCGTAATACAATTTCAAATTCTTCCCCAGAATTAAAAAAAGTTTCTTTCTTTCTTGCTTTATGCGCTTATTTTTTTTTTTTTTTTTGGACGCGTGATTTTAATTTCTCTTTTTTTTTTTTTCTTTAGCCAATATATATATGTATATATATATATATATGTATATATATATATATATATATATGTGTGTGTGTGTGTGTGTGTGTGTGTGTGTGTGTGTGTGTGTGTGTGCGCGCGCGCACGCGCGCGCGCGCGCGCGCGCGCAACGTTCCACACACACAAAATTACATCAAGCATTATTTTTCGATACACAACTTCGTTTCATTTTTTTATCTGGGTGACACAGATGCTAAACCTACCGCACACAAACAGGTCATTGTGGGTTCACAAATCCCAACTGTCAGTCACCATCAATTTTTTTTTCTCAGAAGAAAATCGACATTTTGGGGGCAGCGGACATCACGCCAAGGGCCAAGAAGGGGCTGTCAGGGTACTCAATACAGGTGCTTGCCCTAGAAAGACAAGACGCTGTGCTAGTCCAATAATTTAAATACTTAGCTTATGATCGATCTCAGGATCCACATCTTACCTGTCGGATGTGTGAGCAGGGTAGAATTTGGAAATTATCATCACGATCAAAACAATTTAGAATTTTAAGACTGCGATAAGAGCTTGTATTGAAAATTATCAAATATGATCGTGCATTCAATACTTACTCAAGATTCAACAATAAACTATTTTCTTAAATAAAAGCAATAGTCCTCCAAAGGGAAGAAACATTATAGAAAATCACAATGCCACTCTTCTAATTTTTTGGCCACGCGGCCTTTTTCAAGACAAACAACAACAGCAACAACAACAACAACAGCAACAATGTTTTTTTTTTTTTCTCTTGAAAAAGGCCACGTGGCCGAAAATTAGAAGAGTAGCATTGTGATTTTCTATAATATTTTCTTAAACTTTTTTTTCTCCTCCTTTTCTTTCTTTCTTTCTCGTCCGCCGCCTTTGCTAAAAGTACTAGGCAAATCTTTTTCTTTCCAAGAGCACAAATAACTATTAAAAAAACAAACAAACAACAAACAAAAAACTGACCTGTGAGAAGCAAACATCCTGTAAAGATGTGCTTTCAATGCGAGTTCAAAGTTCACACAAACATCGTTTCCGTTAGTTATGTGTATCTATTTATCTGTTTCTTCATTATTTACTTATTTTTGCTTATTTATTTACTTACTTACTTTTTTTAAGAGGAACATGAGAGAGAGAGAGAGAGAGAGAGAGAGAGAGAGAGAGAGAGAGAGAGAGAGAGAGAGATATCTTTGTTTCCGTTGGTTAAACATTGTTTCCTTTCATTGCCCCATCCCCTTCTCGCCTCACACACACACACACACACACACACACACACACACACACACACGCGCGCGCGCACGCGCGCGTGCACTCCCTTTTGCATCCTTTTTTATTATTTTTTTTTTTCCAGTTGAAGACATTAATGCATATATGCTATTTTACCCTTCAAAGATAACCCTTGTGTTGATCTATTCGTCGCATTTTTAGGCACTAACTAAATACACTAGTACACGCAAGTATGAAATTTCACAATTTGCCGTTGTAAACCGTATACACAAGAACCATAAGAATTCTCTCTCTCTCTCTCTCTCTCTCTCTCTCTCTCTCTCTGTCTCTCTCTCCCTCTCTCTCTCTCTCTCTCTCTCTCTCTCTCTGTGTGTGTGTGTGTGTGTGTGTGGAACATTTCTAAAAGCGACACCGGTATCACCGTCTAGTGCAGCCAGAATGACACTCAACGTGTACGTGATTTTAGTGTTGATGGCAGCGAAAGTGTTTACCTGGATGACAAAGACTCTGATTAACTTCTGTGTGTGCTTTTGTGAGTGATTGTTGTGAACACAGGTGCTTGGAAGATGTAACTAGCTATAAACATGACAAAAGTAGATCGTTATCTTTCCGTCAATGGCTTACTATCAAAGTTACAAGACAACCACTTTGTAAACTTTCTTCGGTCCTTCGATTTTATGTGTTTAGTAGAAAAAGATGAATTTTAAATCTGATGTATTCTCCGGAAACAAATTGTTTTGTGTACCTGCGATAAAAAACTGACGATTAACGGGAGACGATCTGGTGGAATTTTATGTCTAGTTAAATATGTGTGCGTCATATGTCAAACAAGTTGAAATAAAATCTAAAATTTTTGGTGCACTTATCAATAGACACAGACAAGACTGCACATGTGATAGCTAGGCGTGAATATAAGCATTTATTAAAGAGAGAAAGAGAGAAAGAGTTCAATAAATCAATAATAGATAAACTTGTTACATCTATAAAGTCTCAGAAAGAGTTTTGGGATGTTGTCCACAGGATATCACCACAAAGAAAATAGCCTTAATAACATTACAATTGAAGTGTGGTTTCAGCATTTTCAAGCATTGTAACAATCCAACGATCATATTCAATTAGATCAAGAGGTGTTTGAAGATTACTCTGATGTTTATATGAATCGCTCCATTAGTGAAGAGGAAGTATTACTAGCAATTTAAAAAAAAATGAAAAATCGTAAGGCAGCAGGTCCTGATGGAATCATTGGAGAGCTATTTAAAAATTCTTCTACCCCATATTGTGCAGTTCTGTTTGAAATTATTCAACAAATTATTTGATGATGGTGTGTTCCCAGAGAGTTGGACAGAATCAATAATTGTGCCAATTTTTAAAATAGGTGATGCTAATGATCCAAACAGTTACAGGGTATTTCTCTCAGTAACATCAGTAGTAAAATGTTTGGGATGATAATTAATAACAGACTGCAAGAATGGATTGAGGATAAAAAAAAAATATATGGTGTGATTATCAAGCTGTGTTTAAAAAGGGTTATTCGACTGTTAACCACATGTTCACCTTGTTGGCTTTAGTTCAAAAATCGTTCTCTTTTTATCGAAAATTATATGCAGCTTTCATTGATTTTGAAAAAGCTTTCGACTCAATTAATAGAAATCTCCTTTGCCAGTTATGAGTAAAAATGGTATTAAGCGTAAACTTTACTGATGTATTAGAAGTATGTACAATGAGGTGAAAGCTAAAGTTCGTTGTGTGGAGCTAAATTCACAGATTATATCAATTGTTCAGCCAGGGTTAAACAGGGCGATTCCTGTAGTCCAGTTTTATTTTCACTGTTCATCAACGAGCTAGCAGTTAAGGTAATTAATAACGGGAGACACGGGGGGGATTGTTGTTGACTCTGATGCGTTTGAATTGTTTATTCTGTTACTGGTTGATGACGTGATTTTGATATCAAAGACGGTCACTGGTTTACAGACAAAACTGAATAACTTACACGGCTCAGCTGCATCTCTCTCCAGCTGAAAGTTAATTTATCTAAAAGTAATATTATTGTGGTTCGTAAGGGTGGTTATCTGAGTGTAAGAGAACGATGGCTATATAATAATGCTCCCATGCCTGTTGTGAATGCCTATAGATATTTGGGTATACTTTTCTCTACTCGTCTGAGTTTTGTTAGTGCCTGCAAGGATCCCGCTAGTAAGGCCAAAAATGTTTCGTTTTGTATTTATGAAAAAGTTGCATGTTTTCAACAATACGCCCTTTCATGTGTTTTGCAAGCTGTTCGATAGTCAAGTGCAGCCAATTGCACAGTACGGATCGGAATTATGGGGATTAGACAACGCTGCAATCCATGTGAATCTATGCATCTTTTCACTTCAAAAACATTTCTAGATGTAAATAGGTGGACGCCTAATGATCTTGTGTATGGTGAGACGAAAAGGTTTCCTACATATGTATATATTGTTTCTGCCGTTAAATGCATCCGATGCTGGCTTAATTTACTATATATGGAAGAGTACAGAATACCTCGTAAAGCTTACAATATGCTTTATGATCTTGATTCCAGTGGGGGAAAAAAAGCAACTGGGCTAGTAAAGTTCGTATGTGCCTTTTTGAATACGGTTTTG
>JADBJO010004202.1:190000-195000 GCA_016801955.1 Conus betulinus | reverse complement strand
CATCATGTATTCATATTTTGATACGGATGACCCAATTCAGTCAGGACAGTATGAAGTTTTCTATGCAGCCAGTCACATCCCTTTGGTGCTCCAACAGTGCCATCAACTTCTACTTGTATTGTCTGACTGGTAGCAAATACAGAGCTGTTTTGAAACAGATCATTTTTAAATGCCGAGCTGTTCCAGGCAACTGCAAGTCATTTCTCAGAACGCATATCTCCCACGAATGAAGCAACTGATGGAAGATTTGCAAAGAACGTAGTGACGTAAAAGGACAGAGTGAGAGCTGCCACCAAAAGTTATGTTAAAACGACAGCCATTGATTGAAAATGAGACAAATAAAGACACAAAACAAACAAACAGACAAGTGAGCAAACGAAAACGAAGTCTATTGCAACATGTCTGTAGCGCGCAGTACAGAGAAGACTCAACTCAAAAACTACCTTGTTTGTTTGAAGCGTGCTTAGTGAGTGCAGAGGACTGCATAGGTACATTTCTCTGACGTTTAACTGGCTGATTGGATGGATGAACTAATGATTCAGGCATTGGAGATGATCTGGAATGAAACAACACAAATTGACAATGAATATCATAGCCTACATCATAAACCCTGATCTTTCGATCCAGACTTCATTTTGGAAATATCTTTATTTTCGTGTGCCACGGGGAACTCAGAACTGTGATAGCTTGGTTCTAAGATTTTTATAGGAAGCCCTCGAGAGGCTGTTCTCGTTGCTGCTCTGTTTCCTTCAGAAAGGTAATGCTGTCGTTCATGATGTTCATTGTCATTGTAGACCCATAGTGAAACATATACATGTTCAGAGGAATGGGTCAGTGGTTCAATGCCACGGCTGTGGATTCTTAACAAAACAACGCAAAAGAAACTTAGACTTGCCCAGCGTGCCCTATCCATGGACGCAAAGACTACCCTTTGGGGCAGAAAGTTTTTTTTTTTATCTGTTTGTTCATGTGTGTAGTTAGCTATTTAGTTAGTTACTCAGCTAGCTACTTACTTACTTACTTACTTTACTTACTTACTTAGTTTTCCATTTGATTATTTATTTACTCACTTATGTATTTGTTATCTATTTCTTTGTGTATTCGTTTGTGTTTGTTATGTATCTGTTATTCTTGTTTTCATGTACCTTTGTTACTTTTCTTTTTTTTATTTCACTTTTACTATCTCTGTTAGAACACCTATTGCAGCATTTATCACTTTTGTCAACACCAAGTCATATCATAGAGATAACATTATTATTGGCAATATCAAACAAGGCATTCTGCCTCTTCAACGCACATGTGATGATCCCCATGCAAATGCAGGATATAGAAGTGCTGTATGGATAGGAAGTGAGATAGGTGTGCGGATTCAATTTGACAGCAAACAAAAACAAAAAAAAAAAAAAAAAAAACCCCATGGCAACAGGCACAGAAAGCTTGCATGGCAGTTAGCACTAAAACTGCAGGCTCAGCCAGTCGTCACTTCGCAGAATGTGGTGCCCAATGGCGGAGAATGTGGTGCCCCATGGCGGAGAATGTGGTGTTCTATGGCGGAGAATGTGGTGCTCTATGGCGGAGAATTTGGTGCCTTGTGGAGAAGAATTTGGTGTCCTATGACGGAGAATGTGGTGCCCTATGATGGAGAATGTGGTGCTCTATCGAGAAGAATGTTGTGCTCTATGGCGGAGAATGTGGTGCCCTATCGAGAAGAATGTGGTGCTCTATGGCGGAGAATGTGGTGCTTTATGGCGGAGAATGTGGTGCTCTATGAGGAGAATGTGGTGCTCTATGGCGGAGAATGTGGTGTTCTATGGCGGAGAATGTGGTGCTCTATGGCGGAGAATGCGGAGAATGTGGTGCTCTATGGCGGAGAATGTGGTGCTCTATGGCGGAGAATGTGGTGCTCTATGGCGGAGAATGTGGTGCTCTATGGAGAAGAATATGGTGCCCTATGATGGAGAATGTGGTGCCCTATGGCGGAGAATGTGGTGCTCTATGGCGGAGAATGTGGTGCCCTATGGTGGAGAATGTGGTGCTCTCTATGGAGAAGAATATGGTGCCCTATGATGGAGAATGTGGTGCCCTATGGCGGAGAATGTGGTGCTCTATGGCGGAGAATGTGGTGCTTTATGGCGGAGAATGTGGTGCTCTATGGAGGAGAATGTGGTGCTCTATGGCGGAGAATGTGGTGTTCTATGGCGGAGAATGTGGTGCTCTATGGCGGAGAATGCGGAGAATGTGGTGCTCTATGGCGGAGAATGTGGTGCTCTATGGCGGAGAATGTGGTGCTCTATGGCGGAGAATGTGGTGCTCTATGGAGAAGAATATGGTGCCCTATGATGGAGAATGTGGTGCCCTATGGCGGAGAATGTGGTGCTCTATGGCGGAGAATGTGGTGCCCTATGGTGGAGAATGTGGTGCTGCTCTATGGAGAAGAATATGGTGCCCTATGATGGAGAATGTGGTGCCCTTTGGCGGAGAATGTGGTGCTCTATGGCGGAGAATGTGATACCCTATGGTGGAGAATGCGTTGCCCTAAGACGCTATTGCCAACTTTTCTCCTGTATTCTCCTTTGCCTCCGCCTTCCCCTCTCCTTCATCCACTTTCCCAGCCATCAGTCGCCTCTTCACCCCCAGCTTCCCCTCCTCTCTTCTCGCCTTCTCTGCCCAAAACAGCAGCAACACTCTGATGATTCCCATGTTTACCTTGATACTGCACTCAGGCTTCTCTCTCTCTCTCTCTCTCTCTCTCTCTCTCTCTCTCTCTCTCTCTCTCTCTCTCTCTCTCTCTCTCTCTCTCTCGTGTGCGTACGTGTGTGCCTGTGTGCGTGCGTGTGTATGTGTGTGTGAGCGTGCGTGTTTGTGCTTGTGTGTGTGCGTGCGTGCATACGTGTGTGTGTGTGTGTGTGTGTGTGTGTGTGTGTGTGTGTGTGTGTGTGTGTGTTTGTGTGTGATATGTCGCGTCATATCTGTGGAACTCCTTCATGCTGATCAGTTTGTCTCTCTTCACAGCAAGCCACATTTTCAAACGGTTGATACATCACACAATTGCAACCGTCGTCCACATTATGTAGATGCATAGAAAGTAATGTATGATAGTGCGAACGCCAGAGTCGGATGTGAAGAGACATTGACGGATTACATCCAATGAATTAGTGAATGAGTAAAGTAGAGAGATGTGCAGCCCGATACTATTTTCTATATTCATCAACAAATCAGCGTTTGAAGATGTTAAGAAGGCACAGTTTACCTTTGAAGTTCTGCAGGTGTTTATCCAACTTTTGGCAGATTCTGTAAATCTGCCGTCTTAAATGGCATTGACTTTCAAATGCAATTACTGATTTATATTGATATGTCACTTCTTTTAGTTATGGGTAAACATGTGGAATAGTGATATGATCGTGTTCAGAAATGGTGGATATTCAGGTGTTCAGGAACAATGGACTTGCGGTGTAACCTGGAGGCCAGTTGTAGACATATATAAGTACCTAAAAATGTATTTTTCAGCATGGTGAAGTTTCTGTGTCACTAGCACAATCATTGTTTGGGAAGCTAAGCAGGTTTTGCTATCCATCATGCAGAGATGATCCAGTTAAGGAACCAGTCTTTCCATGTATTTATCAAACTGTTTGACTCTCAAGTCCAGCCTGTTATACAGCATGCTGCTGAAGTAGGAGGCCTAGAAAATGCTGCACCACACTGCCAGTTTGGCCTACATCTGTTCACTCTCAGTCTTCAAGGTCGCCGCAATGTCGCTGTTAGTTGGCTATGTTCCCAATGGAGAAGCTGATCTACCCAGCCGTCACTGTCTCCCATTGTTTGGAGTTTGGGGGGTAGGATTGGATCTGCTCTTGATGACACTACATTGAAATAAAGGTCTGCCCCTCAAACAGGTTGGAGAGCAGCAAAGCGAAGGTAACACCAGCTACCCAGTGACACAGCATAATAATGCCTCACTCTTGATGAATAGTGTCCTCTTCACCTGATTCAACATGAAACTGATGTATATCGGCGAGAAGCAGCCACACAGAGTCTCGATTTGTACTGAAGTCGAAGACATGGTGTTCAAACAATGTCTTTGGCAATCATCGGTACACTCTGTAAACCTCATCCATACGAAAACGCACAGAAACCACAGGTCACCACGTTTTCACCACAACACAGCAGATCACTCACCCCAAGAGAGAGAGAGCGAGACATACATACAGACAGACAGACAGACAGAGGCCTGGAGAACTTCACAAATCAAATGCCAATTATCTACAGATGTTAATATACGCTAAGCTTGCAGCATGGCTAATGAGTTCTTCATACAGCAGAACTTGTATCGCATACAAGTGCCTGTATGAATTGATATAATAGCAAAGCTGGTGATTTCTTCTCAGAGGAAAACGTGAATCACGTGTTAGAGCTGCTATATACTGAGTAAACACTTAAACTGGAAGGATGCCTTAAATGAGGCAAGAAACAGTACACAGTGATTGATGAACAAGTAGTGTAACTCTTGCTCCCAGGATCCAATACATAGACGCCCCTATCTCCAAACGAACGCTGCTTACAACACCGAGTCGTCTGGCAGAAATGGCAACACATCGCTCTGATGGCTCCTCGACTGCTCTGTGTGCTCTGTGTGGTCATTTCTGCCAGGCGACATGCTGCCATTAGCAGCATTCGTTTGGAGTTAAGGGTGTCTATGTGTTCCATCATGGGAGCAGGAATCACCCTTGCTGGTCGTTAAACAGATCAACTGTTGAATCCTTCATGGGACAAAGCGGTCTTGCCTGCAATTGCCCAAGCATGTATTCTCTCAGTTCAGCTAGTTTTATGAAACAGTCAAGGCCAACTGTCAGACTTTCTCCCTTTATCTCCGTACCTCTAATCAAGGCTGTTACTTGAATTCATACAATTTACAAATTCGACTTGGCGTGTATTCCGATTTAATGTTGACCAAGGTCTGGGTCTATGGTGTCAGACAGATTTTGTTTTCTCTGCATACCTGG
>JADBJO010004202.1:125000-182500 GCA_016801955.1 Conus betulinus | reverse complement strand
GTGTGTAACTGTAAGAAAATTTTATCACTTATATAATAATTACTTGCTGTCACCACAACAATTTTTTTTTTTAGCTTTCACTGAATATCTTGGTTACGCTGACAATGAAGATGAAAAATTAAAGAGAAAAAATGATGAAAATGTACTAAAAAGCTTCACATTAGAAAAATTTTTCTTATGTATGAAAAGTTGTATGAAAACACTGTCAGTTTAACTGAACCAGGCTAGAGACATAGCAGATTGACCAGTTGATTAGACAAGTAGATTGCTTTCAGAGAAAGAAAAATATTAGAAGTAAAAAGAGAATTCTAAAAGATAGTCAAGATAGTCAGCATTAGAATAAGGATATAGTCTGTGTCTTTAGAGTACTGTATGACTAAAAGGATTGAAGAAGACAAAGAAGAGGAAGAGTGTGGGTGCCTAGATCACTAGATGGTTACCAAAAAAAAAAAAAAAAAAAAACCTTGTCATCAGACAACACTGTGAAATCACAGAAATAGGGATTAGCTGAATGATCTCAGTATTGATGGATTTTGTCAGAAACCTTGTGCCAGAAGATAGACTTAACTTGTTATTGCACTGGTGTAATCGAACATTAAAGTTCTGCTGCTCCCAACAGGGGAAAAGTCAGTTTGCCATGCAAATGATCCAGAACATATTTTAAATATATATGCTATCATCATCATCAAATTGCACTACAAACTGCACCTGTTCAAAAGCAGACGAGGAACAACCAAGTTATCAAGATAAGAATCTTAATAATTGCCTGTGTGTATAACATTGTTTATCATGATACTCTGCCAGCAAATATAACTAGCTATCATCTTGTCATCTATTTAACAAAGAGTTTGACTTTGTGCTTTTTATCAGTTGTTACAAATGTTCTTCTGGTGCTTCTTGCTGTTTTTTGTCTGTTTTGGAAAGCGTCTGTAGATGAGTTGATTTAAAAAGATCATGAGTCACTTGTAATTGGTGTTAGGATGGTCATGGTTTATTTTCCAGGAGTCAGGGGTTCTGGTTGTTTTTAGTTTGATCCAGCAGCAAAATAAATGGAACTGAACATTTTCTGTTGGAACAGATTTCTGCCCGTCACTGGTGTCACTAGTTTTTTGCAGTTCTGTTATTGTGAAGAAAACTCGAATGCGTTTTGTATGCATGTGAGCTTGGCAAAGGGATGTGATGCGTTTGCGTTTCTTTTTTTCTACATCGGTAGATTACTTGAGATTTTCACAGTTGATGTCTATAATTTAGCCTAAATTCCCGACTTGAATCCTGTCACCTGTGTTTGGCACCTGATCCAGCTATCCCCCTCCCCCATCCCTCCTTCTCTTTCTCTGTGACAATTTTATGTGTCATCAAAACAGATGCATGGAGATTTTCCCATCAATCTGTGTTTTGATCTGGTTAAATCTGTAGAAATTTTTTTTTTTTTTTTCAGAATCCCTGGGATTACTATGATAGCTAGGATTGCTGGGATGGCCACAATGCAGTTTCAAGATTAATAAATTTATCTTAAATGCTTGTAGCCAATAAAGAATTATCTTCGGGCTGAATTTTGGGATCCCATGCATCATTGCAAAATTTTTATTCACGTTCCTTGGAATGTTTCATGAAAAATTTTGGTTGGTTTAGAAAGCAAATGTTTTTCTAACACACAAAGTAATGTCACAGGTCAAGAAATAATAGTTTTGTTTTTCTGTTAAAAACAAATGCGGCAAGAACAAAATACTCAAATGTGCATGTGATGCATACATAATCATGAGTTGAAACAGAGTGAAGCCAGTTGTCAGACAATGCACATGTCAGTCATGGCTCAAATCAAAGGTGGCACAACGATTTCACATGATGCGCAGGAATACTTTGGATGACACAAAACTTCATGAAGGAGTAACTAATGAGTGCTTCTTGGAATAACGTAATGTAAAATAGGTGGCTCCAACTAACTTTCAAGGTACTGACAGATACCGACAATAATATATAGCAAAGCACATTTTTGACCCATGTTGCTCAGTCAGTGTTTTCTTCCTCAAGCTGACGTGATCATACTTGACAGTTACTGACAATTAGGGGATTCTACATGAAATCTGCTCTGCGAAGGGAAAAAGATGGAAGGTGAGGGAGAAGATTGGCTGCTGGACTCTGCTCAGCACATTCAGGTTGAAAGTGCTGAGGGAAGGGACATGAAAGGGTTTACTTTTTAGGGCAAGACATCCAGTCTTGAATTTTTCAGAAGGCAGCAGTTATTGTGGTGGTCGGTGTGGCAAGGAATGTACCAGTACTGTTGATTGTGGTGGCTGCTTCTGCTATAGGAGGGCAGGGGCTTCAAGTGGACATGTCTCACATATGCTAGTCTGAAGCGGATGTTGTAGAGCATGGTGAGCCTTTAGGATGGTTGGTGTTCCTCAAGAACTGGGCATTGCAGCTGCTTAAGGTATATATGTGTCTTTTTTAAAGGCATACCTAGCTACTCGTCTCTGAATCTTCTCAGTGTTCTGGGAGAGTCTGGTGGTGAAAGGGTTCTAAACTGTGCTGGCATACTCAACAGTGGGATGAGCCAGAGCCTTGTACACCGTTTCTTTGATTTTGTTTGAGCCTACTTTTAAGTTTCTCCTCAGGAAGTCCATGGGTTTATTGGCATTTGCACAAATAATGTCAGTGTGGTTCACCCAAGAAAATCTGACTGCAGAAAAATTTCAAGATACTTCACAGTGGATACACGCTTGAGGGTGTGGTCATGGAGAATGTCGCAGGATTGTGCATTCTGTGGATTCCTACGGTGGGACAGAGGGCAACTGAATTGCACTTTTGCTGATGAAACTCAGTGTCTCACTCACTTTCCCAGACATTGAACTTGCTGAAATCCTCTTGGAGTTTGCTCGGGTCATCAGTGTAGGTGATCTTTGTGCCCATGGAGTTTGCTGGGGTCATCAGTGTAGATGACAAAGCGGTAGACGGTTGTATGACAGGTGAAAAGTTTGGCTGGCAAAGAAATGTTAGGTGGCAGGTTGTTATAAGACTGCTTTACACCTGTAACCAACAAGATTGAGTGGTTTCATGGGTCTGTTGTCTTAACACACCATGATTGACAAAACTGACACTATTGTAGTTCAAAAATTAGATCTGTGTGCTTCCTTTTTTGCTGTTTATAAATTACATTGGTGCTAATGTTAGTTTGTGACATTTATCTTCAACATGGTATCCAGAATAGGTGGTCTGATTTTATAATATTTGAGTGCACATTTTTTGTTTATCATTTCATCACAGCCAACTGATGATAGAGCATATTATGACCAGTTCATGAGTTTTTTCTCCTGTCCAAAAATTGATGGATATAAAACTGCTTTGACCATGATATTAAGCAATGATGATATTTGTTTTAAGTTGGATGTACTCATGAATACACTCCTTTATCATTCACTATGTGTGTTATGAATGTTTAATTAGGCTAACCCTCCCCCCCCCCCCCCCCCCCCCCCACCCCCTCCCCTTTGCTATAATGAATAAAATGGGAGCATAATTCAAATAAAACATGCATTATTTCACATTATGCAAGCATCAGAATAATGGGCTGGAAAAAAAACAGGAGGTACTGTTAACAGCACTTATCAGTGAGACTGAGACGGTGACTGATTCTTTAAAAGACTCCATTAGATTTTGGTGTTGAATGTTATAGTTTAGAATTGGACATTGAAGGTAGATTGGGCATTAAGAACATGTAATGTATGTGTGCGTCAACAGAACTGTTTATTTTGCAGTGAAAGAGACATACTTGAACATGACGATGAGTATGAGCCGTTCTATTCCTCCTTCGTGGCTCTGGCTGTACACTTTCTTAGTACAGAGTGCATCACATGTAAGTCTTTCTTTCTCTCTGTGTGAGTTGTGTGTGTGTGTGTGTGTGTGTGTGTGTGTGTGTGTGTGTGTGTGTGTAAGTCTTTCTATGTGTGCGTGTGTATCTCTGTGTGTGTGTGTGTGTGTGTGTGTGTGTGTGTGTGTGTGTGTGTGTGTGTGTATGTGTGTATGCATGCACATAACTGAGTGTGTGAAAGTCTCAATGTTTTAGATAGTACATGCACTTTTCTCGTACACCATATAATTGTAAACCCATTGGAGCATGTGTGGATCCTCTTTTTTTTTTAATGTATTTTTGTACATTTACGGATGAATAATTCAAGTTCAGAATAAAAATGTTTGAAATGTGCAGTTTAAACGTCTTGTTTACATGTGAGTGTGTAAATGTGTGTGTGTGTGTGTGTGTGTGTGTGGACAGAGAGAGAGAAGAAATCTGAGGTCTTATTATACAGGCCAAGGAAATGAATCAGACAGTAGTGTTACAGGAAAACATGCCAAAACACAATGAATGTTGATTGCTGTCACAAGAGGAGTATTGTTTTGTGCATTTTTGTTTGCTGGGTGTAGCATCTGAAGGAGACATATTTGTCAAACATTCCTTGTCTGCATTGCGCTGTACATAAAATCTGCATCAATTTAACCTTAGTTTTGTGTGTTAATTTGTTTATTAGCTTGTTGTAACTTGTACTGGCTTGGAACCTCTGGTGTGTTAATTTGTGTGTGTGTGTGTATATATATATATATATTTGGTTTGTTGTATTAGCTGTTTACCCATTGGAACAATGCTGGTAACGGTGTGAAGAAAGAAAAAATCCCTAACAGGATTCAAACTTGGGACTCTTTTAGCGTACCATTTATGTACTATTACCACTGGACCACAGTACATTCTGTCATGAGAGTTTTTTTTACTTACTTACATGGCTTGACTTCGTTATGGGGTTGTCAGTTGTGACACGGCTCTGGCCAATTTGATCATTTTCATGGTAAAAGATGGAAGTATTTTTTTAATCGAAGGGAACTTAATCAGTACTGAACTGTGACATTACAGTAATCAAGTTTCCGCGGTCTGAAGAGGTGACACGGAAACATGCGCACCGAGGTCTTCTTCATTGATGTGTGTTCAGAGCCTTGTAACATGAAAGATCATCCATTGACTTGTTGGTTTCAGTGTCTGGCCCCAGCCTTGGCCAGACGGTGGCAGCGTGCAAGGTGCTGCTACAGTTCCTTATCCAGAGAATGCAGTCACGGACAGAGAGCTGCACAATCTCACAGGTCAGAGAAATTTTTTTCCTCCCCCCTTTATAACCTTTTACGACCTGCCCAGTTTACTAGAGAAGAGCACGCCCAGCCTGAAGGTTTTGGGAGTTAACAGCAAAATGTATGGTTACCCAAATAAAATATCTATATTTCAAAAACTACAGGATTGAATTTGTTGAAATTTTTGCATACTTGCTGATGGATAGATTTGTTAATGTTATGTCAAAATTTCAGACTCTATTGTTAAAAATCATGTTTGTGATATTTTTGAAAAAATAAAGTTTTGGTTAAAAAAAAAAACTACTTTTTGTCGTCATGCATGTTCACAATCATTTGCGTGCCATTCGCAGCTCCGTCAACAAGTGAACTTGCGATGACAAAGTTTGAGAAGTTTCACTTCAGAGTCGAAATCAGAGACATTGTCAAGGAAGATCTCATCTATAACTTGTCTGACAGTGTATCATGCTTGTTTGCTCATTTTGGCTTCTGAGACAAAGATAAAAAATATGCGTAAAACTGCTCAGAAACAGCGCTCGAACCTCGCCAAATCACTGGGAAGGAATGCAAGATAGAGTGAGCTCCCTTACCTATTGAATATTAATGCGATTAGAGGTGAAAGTAAGTGGGTATCGCCGACAGACAATTTGCAGGTGCTGAGAGGAGGCAAGTCTCGGCCAGCAATTTGTCAGTTGCAGGGTGGAATGAGTTAAGGCCTTAACCCTTTCACCGCCATGGGCGCTTTTTGGCGACGACTTGGCAGATCGCCAAGGGCGCCTTTTGGCGACAAAGTAGGGTGACCTAACTCCCGATACTCTCACAATCCTAGTTCATGAGATAAAAAAACAGCAATAAACGTCATAGTTGGGGGATGGTCTGGCCCATGCTCACAGCCATTTGCTTTGTCAGAACACTATTCAGTTCAGTGTTTTATTGACTTTATTCCGATTGTTTTTTCCATTCACTATGACGTCACCACCAAGCACTTTACGTACTCGACCTTGCCGTACATTTACCACAGATCAAGTGCTGGGAATATTGAATAGACAGTTGGTTGTTCCTAATACAGATGAAGAAGACCCAGACAGCCACGAGTAAAGAACGATAGTGAGGGCTTGACCGAATTATTCCAACGTGAAGCGTTGGGACCGTTGCCAACTTGTTATGAGAGGCTGATAAGACGCCGCCCACTTACTACCCTACCGCGTGTGCCCCAGTGTTTTTGCGTTGAGCCAGCCAGCACTGACTGACTGTTCACTAACTCTATGTGAGGGAGCCAACTAAGACTTTAGGCAACGAACTTCACACACACGCTGTGGGTCCACTCTCGCTGGTCGAGTTTGAAGGGGGTGTGGCCAACTGACACGTGAGAGGCGAGTATCACAGACGTCTTTCGAGTGGGTGTACAGCTGATTATATAGATCAGCTGAATGACAAGGGTTCAGAGACCAACAGACACATGAATGACTTGTGTGTCATAAAAAAAAATATATATATATTACTGTTGAGAGTGAAAGGGACGTGTGTGTGTGTGTGTGTGTGTGTGTGTGTGTGTGTGTGTGTGTTGTGTGTGTGTGTGTGTGTTCCCTTTTTCCCTTTTCTTTCTTACATGTGTACCAGTTAGGCATAAGAGTGTGTGTGTGTGTGTGTGTGTGTGTGTGCTATTGGAGTAGTTGTGTTTGTGTGGCTGTTTCATGCACTTTTCTGTTGGAATACCATACTTTCTGGTCTTCAGTTGTGAGTGGAGTATTTTTCCTCCATTGTTAAGAGTTTGTTGGCATTCTTTCTTTATTTTTTACGCTTAGAAGAAACATAACATTCTTTTTTTTATTTTGCATTTTTTTTTTGCACTTGAAATCACTAAAAAATTGAAATTGTTGTTGACTTACCATTACTAACATGTTACGATGTAATAAAAGTACAGTGTATCTCCTCCATTTTACAAAAAATAGCATGAGAATTGGTTGTTTAGTTCCAGAGATATCCGCGTTTCACATATGCTGGTATACAATAAGAGCTTTTTTGGAAAAATGGCTGGCGATGGAGATTTATGCAAAATAGAATGTCTGGCGGTGAAAGGGTTAAAAGTGTGTAACACTTTATGAAGCTTATGTTGTCCCCCTTACCCCTCAAAAAAAAAAAAAAAAAAAAAAAAAGGTGATTGTTGCAAACAAATTCAGTTTTTAGCATGGATTTGAAGACTAACTACTGGATTTTGTTTTAGTTATCCGGAGATTCTTTGGAAATTGGACCATACGAAAAACAGCATCATGATGAGAGAATTCTGATGTTATCTTTCAAAGTAGAGCCTCTGCTCAGAAATAAATGTCAAGGTTATGCAGAAGTCTCTGTCTTTAGTATAACTTACAAAACAGTTATCTATGGTTGTTAGGGTGACTTACAAGTGGTCATCAGGATTTTCCATATTTGCATGTGTAATTGGGTCTTGAAAGATTGTAAATTTTGTGCCTTTTCTTTCTTGATAAAAGACCCTGTGTCCTCAGGGCTTCAATGAGCATTGATTCAGAGTGAATCCTGGGACCCTCTCGCTGGAGTGATGAGGAGTCATGCTAAGACTGTTCAGGGTGCATCACTGACAGTATAGCGCTACCACTATTACCAGCTGATAGATGCAGAGTGGTCAAGAATAATAGTAATTACAGGTCTCTGCTGTCCATGCGACACAAGGAAAGAAGTGTTGGATTGGTTTGACAAAGCTGGATCAGCACAGTAGAGAAAGGAGAATTTGTTGCTCGCTTACATCGCATGTGCTGAGCGATTGCTGCGTGTTCTACAGGTGATATGATTTTGATGAGAATTTTTTTTTTTTAACTGTCTTGGTTACGGGGGGGGGGGGGGTGATCAGATGTTTTGTATGTGACTGGAAACTGTTTGTCCTTGCTCTGAATTTGCAGCGCATTTCACTGGAGCTTCTGTTCATGAACAAAGTGCCTCCCTGATTTTCATGCATAATCAGGGACACACGTGTGTCTGAGCTTGAAAAGTCCTATATTTCTTTGTATTGGTAGAGCTATGTGAAGCCTGTTTCTTATGTCACTGTGTGTGGGTTTGCTACAGAAATACCTGATGATCCTGATTCGAGGGTTGTGCAAAGGAGGCAGCTGCCTGTCCAAATCAGACGTGGTCACCTTCACATCCATGATGAAAGCCTCCAAACAGCCGCCAATCATCCGAGGAGATGCAGAAAGTTCAGGTGACAGCTTTGACCTGTCGGTCAGTTATGATGTCATTAATAATGAGGATGATCTTCATGGGTTATGATCATGTCGTTGATGATGATCATCGCAGTAACAAAAAAAATTGCTGAATCGTCTCACATATTCTTCTTCATAGCATGTTAGCAGCTGAGTAGGGTGTGTATGGGGGGGGTGTACATGCTTGTGTATTTTGTACTGTTTAAATGTTTTTATTGCTAAAATGATTATGATGTAAAGTAAATTACCATCCTGTGGCCTGGTATTCCATACATATGTCCATATATCCACTGCCCTTGCATATGCACATTTTGTTGTTGTTGTTTTCTTATTGTGCACATATATGCAAACATACATATACATGCACACATACACTTCCACGTGCATATACCTACATATATGCCTGCCTGTGTGTACTCGCATGTAAATGCATGCCTATACAAATGCTCACACACATGCACACATACCAATAATTGAGGCGCATACCAGGTCATGTGTCCCAGCATATCTTGCTAACCCATAGGTCAGGCGTCTGCTAAATCTGGTCTTTGAGACCCTTGACCTGAATCATTTCAGTGTTTGTTGTTGTTAATCTGTTCACTTTCTTTATCTGTCTTTGTCTAGATGCTAATGTGTCTGTGGTCTCATTGCTTAGCATACGAGTATAGGCATATGGACTAGTGCCCATTTCATGTCACCTCCTCAGTGAACATGACACTTAACTTCATTACAGTAATGAAGGAAGAGAGGAGGAAGGATTCCAAAGCTTGATCTGCACCAAATGTTAATGGGTTTGCCCTTGTGCCGCATTTAGTCTTTTCACTCTGTCTGCAAAACCTTTTCCCGTGCACTGCTGCCCGTCCATGGGTGACAGTGTTACATTCTGCTCACAGTGTAGTGCCCAGCACGTGGATCCACAGTCTGAATCGACAGCAATGCTCAAAAAAAAAAAATTTTTTTTTCATTATTATCAAAACAAAAGTTTTAGTACTAAATATAGAGTTTATCTATCCAAAAATGCATGTGATCAAACTGGTTGTGGGTCTAACACTGGAATTGAAATATTGTTAAATTGCAAAACATGTTATGAAGTCTGTAGCTACTCAACCATGCTCACTCAGAGGCTGCACATGGGAAAGACTGCAGAAGATTTACACAGGGAAAGAACTGAAATTAATTTATTAGTTTTTTTTTTTTTTTTTTTTTTTTTTTTAGATAGTCTTGATGACGAGCAAATCAACCAGCAGACACAGCCCCATCTGGCTCCAACCAGAGTTGAGTTTACTATGGGGTGAAAAGGGAAGATGAACCACACAGTTGAGTTTTATCCACTGAATCCATGCAAGGGTTGCAGTAGTTTTTAGATTATATGGCAAGAAGAAGGACGATGTGGAAACTTTCCGTGACTGCAGATTGTTACCAGTCACTGGCCTGGAGCCTTTTGAGTAATCTCTTTGCGAGGAGGAGATGTCACAGTGCTCACTACTTGCAGCAAATAGTTTGACAGACAAATTGACAAACAACACAAACTAGTGTCAGTAGGCCTGAGGTGACTGTGAAGAAGTTGAAGCACAAAGTTGTGTTATTTTTTGTGGAAGGACCGTGACATGTGACTGCTTTCCTTTCTCTACAGAGTTGCAGACGTACTCATAATGTAACGTAAGAGCGGTGTTGATTCAGGGCCTTCTTTATCTCAGGTACATTAATTCATGAGATCTTTGTCAGTCTGTCCAGTGCCCCATCTAGATGTACAGTCATCAGCTCCAACGTTGGCAGGTTGCCGCAGGGCTTACCATCTGACCCTGCTACTGCTCCACTCTCCTTCTTCTCTCTCTCGCTATCTGAATACAGTATATTTTCTGTCATCAAAGTGGATGGCTGAAGTGATTCTGCATCAGTTTTATCTTTTATCCCTTCAGTCCAGAGAAATGTCTGTTTTCGGAATCTTGGGAATGTGTCGCTGGTGGTATTGTTGAAATTTCCTGATCAGCGATGCAGATATTTGTATCTCTTAGGCCTGATTAACATCCAGAAATGACAATAAGTGTAGAATACAGTCCTAACATGCAGTCTGTGATTGGAATGGTTGTTCATGCCCTGTTCTGGTAACCTTCGTTTTGATTTCCTCTCCATATCTTAAGTCCTTGGTGAGTTTGTGTTGAGGTCATCAGTCATGGAGAGTTCATGGCCATTGTCGTTGGTTGGACGTGGTGGCACCCTCCCAGAGTGGAATACTCACTCACGGTGGGGTCGCTAGCTTACGTTCGCTCATGCTCGATCTGTGACCAGGCAATTGATGTCACTGGGACGCCCAGCAGGTTGCGTCTGCATGCGTTGAATGGCACTATGACACCACGAAAATGACTCCGCTGTAGTGCAGTGTCTTCTCTGGTGGGTTGCCTCATGATGATGATGATTGATATTGACTACTCCCTGTAAGTTGCCGGCTCTGAGTCTGTGGTGGGACAGACAATTGTGTGACCGCGAATGACAAGATGGAATGTGGAAAGTTTAGCGTAATGCCACTGAAGTGCAAGAAAGAGGGTGTGCGCACATCACACACACACACACACACACACACACATGCACACGCACACTCACACACTCACATTATCAGAAAGTGCTCTTGATAATCTAGGATAATGGAAATTGGGATGGATGGTTGTGTGCAGATGCTGCAGAGCCAGCCACAGAGCAGAAAGACAAGAAGCTGCTGCGCCTGGACACTGGCGTCAACCTCTTCGACCAGCTGACCTCTGTGCTGGATCAGTCAGGCCCCGTCACCAAAGTGGACACCACCCTGGAGCCTGCCCACCCGCCTGACACCGACAGCCGAACTGCAGGGCTGATGGGACTGAGGACACGCTAACCTCGCTGGCCGGAAGAACATGGTGAGCCTGCTGCAGCTGAACGGAACGGAGCAACATTCTGGTGGACTCCTGTGGACACCTGCCGTTCCTCTCCAAGTTCCAGCAGCGTTACCGGGATGCTATCACCGGCGCCACCTTTGTGCTGCCGGGGACACTGGCCGAGGCCCTCACCACCAGAAACCTGTAAGTTCCTGAAGATGTTTTGGGTGTCGAAAATAGTGTTTGTAGTGGTGTCTGTGGTTGGAAGTGTGAGTGTGTAAAGCTGGTCTTGTTTATTTCTCAGTAGATCCTGTTTGCATGGAACATAGCTGTGCAATTTTTTGTTATCACAACTCGGTACTGTATGTGGTGTCAAGACTGCTGCCCAGAGCTTGTTGTCATTCAGTCCTGTGAAGATTGACGGTCTTTGCCAGTGCCACCACGTAAATTTGTGATGGAGAAAAAATATGGGGTCCTTTGGGCATGTTGATGAAAATGTTGGATTAGAAAATATGACGTTTGGAGTCATATTATTCCAGGCTGAATTCTTGTCAGTCACGGCCAATTTCCTAGCTGTGTTTGGCACATTTCTTGACTACCACAGGACAAAATTGCCGCATGGAAAGCGTCTTGAAGTTTTGGTCCTAGTGTAGGGGCATACCCACCTAGTCTGTGTTGTGAATCAGTAATAAGGGAACCCAGCAATGGAACTAACACTTGAGAGTTCTGGTGACTGCCATCTTCAGGTACCAGTCGCTGCTGAGTGATGTGACAGTGGTGTGGATGGCGTTCTCCCTGCCCATCATCGAACCCCTGACCCCCAAACGACTGGAGCAGATCATCACCTGCACTCTCACCTGTCTGTACGCCGCGGTCACTGTGGCCAGCGCCGACACCATCATCAACATGATCAAGCCGGCCACCTCCGCCCAGCCTGCCAGCAAGGATGAGGAGACGGAGGGCTACGGCCCGCTCCATTGTGCAGAAGGCTGTATGTGACTTGTTGCTTGCTTGTTTTTTGCTTTCACATAGGTGCTGAATAAATGCAGAGTATCGATGTGTATTTTAATTGTCAGAAGAAAATAAACCAATAAATTGTTGAAAAGTCTTGAAGGAGTAGTAGACAGTATTAAAACAAACAAAAAATGTGCTTGTGCTCTGGGATAGAGGTGAGCCAGCAACTTGGGAGCAAGAATTCTGCAATAGGATGATTAAAGTGATTCAGAGCCAAGTTGACAAAGTGCAGTAAGGATTCATTGTAAAGTTTGTATTGGCTAGTGGACTTTTCATTTTTTTTAAGAAGTGTTGAACTTCACTTTATTGTGTTCTTGTTCCCTGAACTTGCCATTGTCTGATTGCTTTATCAAAGGAATGTGGTTTGCTCTCTGGTTTCTTGTTGGAAAGTGGATAGCTACCAGTGTATGAAGCTGAGTGTTTCATGGTTTAAGTGACAAAAAGAAGTCATTGTTGTCTTTGTATTGCATAAGGCTCGACTACTCTCATTTTCAGCTCGAAGTGTTCAACTCGGTCTCTGTGGCTGTTCGCAACTCCACACGTGCAGGAAATGTAAGTCTGTTCATGATTCAGTTCTGCTTTATTTGTTAATGGGTAAGAGAGGGAGGTTCAGATATATGCATTGCACTTAACCCTTTCACCGACAGATGTTCTGTTTTGCATAAATCCCCCCATCGCCAGCCATTTGAAAAAAAAAAAAAAAAAAAAAAATCATTTTCATACCAGCATGTGTGAAATGTGGATATCTCTGGAACTAAGCAACCAGTTCTCGTGCTGATTTTTGTGAAACGTAGGATATAAACTGTACTTTTGCTGCATTATATAATGGTAGTAATGGCTAGTCAACAAAAATGTCAAATTTTAGGTAATTTCAAGTGAAAAAAAAATGCAAAACAAAAAATCCAATGTTGTCTTTAGTCTCAACATAAAAAAAGAAGAAAACATGCCATCAAACTCTGAACAAAGAAGGAAAATACTTCACCACCAAATGAAGACCAGAGAGTATGTAATATCCAACAGAAAAATGGGAAAAAAAAAAAAAAAAAAAACCCAGCAATAAATCCAACAGCAAAAGAAAAGCTGAAAGTAGTCCACAGGTTCAAAATCATCCTTGTTCATCAGCACTCCTGAAACAACATTCAGTGGAATGATTAGTGATATGACTAATGAGGTGATGCAGAAAAGCAATCACACACACACACACACACACACACACACACACACACACACACACATACACACACAAAAAACAAACCTTGCAAACCATTGGCACACATGAAAGAAAGAAAAGTGGAAGGGAACACTCACACACACACACACACACACACACACACACACACACACACACACACACACACTTTCTTATGCTCCACTGGTACACACATGAAAGAAAGAAAAAGGGGACACACACACACACACACACACACACACACACACACACACACACACACACACAGAGAAAAAAAAAAAAAAGGGAAGACTGTTTCTGACAGATAACCTTCACTATCAGTACAAAAAAAGTAGAGTGCAGCTCAGTTCACTACAATTCAAAATAGTGCAGTTCATTACAGGACAGTTTGATACAAGATGCTCAGGAAAAAAAAAAAATCATCATGCCTGTCTTTCCATTCCAAATAGAGTTATCTTTTTTCAGTTTAGGGGTCAAGATCATTATGCAGCTTGTGCATGCGTCATTCAATAAATATACGTTGCATCAAATGCAAGACGTATAAATCTGAATCGATTGTGATAAGGAAAGAAGTCAAACTGTGACAGTGTCTGAATTACAGGGGCATCATTTCACACCCATATTTAAACATTTTCTTGCTCTAATTACTTTGTTAATGTGACGATTTGGGCAAAACAGACCTACTCTGGGGAAGGAAATCAGGGGAAGATAATGCACGTCTTTCCATCACAAATAGAGGTTGCTATTCTCACTTCAAGAGCCAAGCAAACGGATCTAGTGAGTCAATATATTTTAAGTGCAAGCCAGGATAATGAAGGAATGTCAACTGTGCATTACAAGCAAGTCTTTCAAACCTATGTTTTGGTATTTTCTCTCTCTGATTGAACTGATAAGCTGACCGACAGGGCAAGATTGCTTCTTCGGATGTGCCCAACAACGACACCTCTCTTCTATGAACACGACGATGTGACTTTGCTGAACCCGAGCTTTAACTCAGATTGCCTCCTTTACAGATTTTCTGAACTATTGTAACGATACAGTATAAAACAGCACAATGCAAAAGAGCACAATACAGTATAGTGTAGTACAGTACAGCACAGTACAACAGAATACTGTGCAGTGTACCACAATGTGATCCGTTAGTTTGCATCTCTCACAGGATGTTCATGTTCTGTATTCTACACACCCATCCATTCCACTCTGCCTTTCCCCATTCCCTTTTCTCACATCCTAGTCTCTGTCTGGCAGATTGTGTGGGATGGCCTATGGCCTTTCGAATGAGATGGTGACTCCAGATCCAGTATACGGCTGTATGTAAAAAGATACTCAACAACATAGGGGTTGTCCCTTGGCAAAACTAAGAAATTTCGACTTGGTTTGGGCAACAAGAGCATGCATGAAGGGAAACAGAAAGCTGTTCTGTTGTAGTGACATACTGTCCACAGATTTCACACTAACAGTTGTGTGGGATGGTAAAAGTACTGTAGTACAGTATAGCTGATAACATGCAGTACAGTACAATGTGATTCAGCATAAAGAATACCATTACTATAAAATCATAGTACATTTTCAACACTGCCATTGGGCCGGCCTGAAATGGCACGTTGTCTGATGTTGTCTCCATTAACACAGGTGGCCCAGAACCTGCATCTGCTTGCCGCCTGGGTGCTGCTGAAGGGGCTGCAGGGCATCATGGGACACACCCCTGCAGTCATCCTGGAGCGTAAAGACTCGGGAAAGAGGGAAGGGGCCAGCCACAAAGCCAAGGAAGCATCAGACCCCTGTCCACAAAGAGGTGAAAAATGTCTGTGTGTGTGTGTGTGAATATATGTATACGTTTGTTTCTGTGTGTCCTTTTTTTATGTGTATACTTGCGTAAAAAAAATTGCTTTCCTTTTTTTTATGTGTCTTTTCTGGATATTATATGCTATTAAATGAGTGAGTGTGTGTGTGATGTAAATATAGTGTGCTTGCATGCAAGACTGTGAGTCTCTGAAATTATGAACTTTAACTGGAAGATGTGGTTGCTGATAAGACGTATTTAGTTTAGAGGCTTTTTTTTTTCAGACAGTAATTACTGTTTGTTTAGCAGTAGTTGGAATGGTCTTTCTTCAGATCAGGACAGCAGATCAATAGAAATAGCTTTTTATTATGATTGTAAGCTTTTTTTGTTTTGCTTGTTTATTTTCATCCTTCTGTCCTACCCGTGATTTCTTCTTCATTACATTATCTCCTGACCTTGTTTTAAACTTCAAAGTGTTCAAAATAACCCGACAGGGTTCCCACTGCTCCACAAATGTGTAGACTTCAGCAAAATGATCAGGATCTACAAAAAAGACACATTTTTGGTGGGGGAAAAAAATCAGGAAATAACGAAGGAAACAGCAGTCGCAGCTGAGCAGCACTGATCACACGTACGGTATTCAAGCTCATGACACCAGTGTCGCCTTCTCTCATGTAAAGTTCATGAGAGAGGGTAGTTGCCATTTTGTTGACATGATCTAAGGCAAATATGTTATACCCTGACATTGTGCATCAGGGAGACACTGCAGAAATAAAGAGTTTGACAAATGCAGATGGTTCTAATTGTAGTTCTTGTGGTTGAATGCCAATCGGATGCTCAGATTTTTGTCAGAAAGCAAGTTTCAGAATGTTTGTAAGCAAGGGATAGCATGCTTGCTGGACATTCTATCATTTCAGCAGTTTTTGCTTTAAATCAGTGGGAGCCCTGAACCGAAAATTCGCCATGTTTATTCAGTATTTGTTGTTTACTGTTCAGTTCTCTCTGACTTTGTGTCTGTGTGTTTCACTTGTTTTTATGGCCGTGTGGCGTGTGGTCAGCAGTCACCAAGGATTCAGTGTGGCGGCTGGGCCTGGCGTCCAGCGCCTTGCAGTTGCTGACCTCGCTGCTCGAAGACCTGCAGATTGAGGGCAGCGTCGGGGACCTCGAGGTGAGCCACAGAGAATTGCGTTGATTAACCGTGAATTGAAAAATGAAACTGAAAAAAAAGGTGGAGAATGTTACCCAAAACATCTTTGTGTGCTCACATGTATGTGTACGCATGCATGAAGACGGAAAACTTGACAACATTGTTTACACAATGAGAGTGAGTATAAAATATACCTAGATTGGTATGTAAGAAACTGATAGGCGGAGTCACTTAAGACTTGGTGCAGTATTCATTGTATAGTGGATAAGTGTGAGAAAGACTGAAGCTAAAACTCTGATTTTAAAAAAAAAAGATATCATCAATTAGTAAAAACAACCAACATTCAGTGAACATTTTGTGTGTGTGTGTGTGTGGATGTTTGCATATTGAATTGCAAGACCAGCAAATAAATGATTTGGAGTTACATTTAAATTTATCAGAGTTATCTCATAGCAGTTTGTTCATTCATGTCACTGTTAGTGGCAACAATGGGCGCCGCCATGTTTCTCGTAGAAAAGGAAGTCTCGCGAGAACGTGACTTCCTTCTTCCTGTAGCCATTTACTTCCGTTTGCAAAAAACGCGCGAGTCGATACGTGCCGTGGTTCTCGAGTTTCGAATTTTTAAAGTTTTGAGGTCGAAATGCCGTTTTTCACCGTGGCTAACCCTTGAGTTCTGCCGTTCTATAATGAGATTTAGTGATGGAGATACTGTGTTTTGTAGATTTACGGGCATAAGACTTAGTGAAAGTGCTGGGTAATGAAGCTTAGAGTGACCTAGATTTCGACTGGGATGAAGTTCCAGGTATGATGAACAACAATTCGGAAGAAAGTTCTGAAGAAGATTTTTTTTTTATTTCCCGAGTAAATGGCTCATGTGACATTCTTCAACTTACGATATAGCAACATATATATTCGTAGGAATTTTTTAAAATATTTTTCATTTCGTTATTTCCTTTCCTCTCTTTTAAATTAATTTTTTAATTGGGTAACCATGTTCAAATTACGGAGTGGTGGGGGGGGTGGGAGGGGGTTTGAAAGAAAGAAAAAAAGATTGAAAGGAGAGGGTGGGGAAGAAACAATGAGAGGAGATAAGGGATAAAGAGGAACATAAAGAAAGACTTCTGAAAGAGAAGGGAGAGAGAGAGAGAGAGAGTGAAGGAGAAGAACGGAGAGGGGAAGAAAGAAATTGCACAAGGGAGAAAAGGAAAGTGAGCAAGGGCGAGGAAAGGGGGGAGGGGGATGCAGAAAGGAGTACTTGGAGGTAGTGGTGAGAGAGAGTGAAGTACCAGAAGGGGAAGGGAGGGGGGGAGAGAAAGTTGATGAGAAAAAGTACTTGGTTCTACCAGGGGGAAGAAAGGGACAGAGGGAGAAGAAGAAAAAATACAGGAAGGAGGAGAGAGAGGGGGGGGAGGCTGGAAGGAGGAGGAGGAGGGGGGGAGACATGTAGAAAGGGAGAAGGACACTGTCAACTGCGGTGGTGTCGCTGATGTGTTTGCTGAGCAGGCAGGCGGTGACACTGAAGAGAAGCAAACAAGGCTCAGAGACTGCGGAGACCAGCAGCAGCAGCACCTCCGACTCCAACACCTTCTACGAGGACGACTTCAGCACCACCGAGGACAGCAGTGAAGGTGAGTACTACTGACTGGTTTGGGTAATAAGACTTTTATTAGCACCGAAGAAGATAACACATTTAGCAGGGAGGGTAGGTACTGACTGGTTTGGGTATTAAAACTTTAAGTAGCACCAAAGATGATTTTAGTAGCACCAGAGAATCTAGCGAAGGGAGATATTGAACGATTTTGTTATTAAGACTTCAGTAGCTCTGGAGACCCTTTCAGAATCACAGCATTGTAAAAAGGAGATATTAGTTGCACTGGCACGTTCCATCTCTGTCTGGAGATCTTTACAGAGCACATTAGCAAAAGTAAATGTAATTGAAAACTTTAAAGCCATGTCACATGTAGTGTGGGTTTTTCTTTTTGGTGCTGTAGGATGTCCATGCAGTAATCATTAGGTAATGAAACTGGAATAGATTAAACTGAAAAATTGTAGTATGCTGTTCAGGTTAGTTTTGAGGTTTTCATCTTTGATGAAGCAGCCCTTGAAAACTGAAGTCAAGGGTTGATGCAGGGAAAAAAAAAAAAAGCACTAAGAAAATGACAGTGATGCATGAGGTTAGGGAACAGAGAGGATAGGGGCGTAGAGTGGTCCTGCCTCAAAGGAGGCTCTGTTTTCACCTGTGTTCATTGATGGGCTTGTCTGTCGGTAAGATGATGCAAAAACTGTGTCACCAGTTTTAATGCAAGTGAGAGGAAAGGTAGACGGTGGCATGAATACTGACTTGTAAAGCTCCAGTGCAATCACAAGATGGATCCAGCATGTGCATGGAAAGAATATTACAGATTTTCTCCTGAGCGTGAACAAAATAAAGTTAATGTCAAGGAATTGATAAGTGTCTGGTTATGTATTTCACGGTGTGCTAAAACTTTTCTACTGATATAAACCGTGACATGGAGCTGACAGTCATTAGTTCAAAACCACACATGGGGGGGTGGATTTTTCCAGCTTGAAAACCGCCTCTGTCCGCACAGCAGTAATGTGTCCAGATTTAGTTCAGGGAGGGTTTTAAAGGCTGCAGAAGGAGAGAGAAGGGCTTCGCCTTCCATCATGCCATGCTGTAGACATTGTGAACCTCTGACAGTTCACCTCCCCCTGTGGCTGATAAAGTAGGGTACTTAAAAAAAAGTACACAGGAAATAACTCTCTGCCTTCTGTTGCTTCCCCTGTGAGAAAAAAAACAGTGTTGTGTGGCAGTGGTTTGCATTATCACATGTGCCTTTCTGGTTTCTGAAGTTACAAAGTAATGGTTAACTGCTATGCGGTGTATTGTGCATAGAGCACCCAGTTGTTAAGCTGCAAACCCAGTAGAGTTGGATGACACAGCCAGGTTGGACGTTCTGTTCATATAGAAGAGGACTCGGAGCCTATCCTGGGGGAGTGGCTGGAAGGGACCTTGTCACCGAAGAGGGACACGGAGCCAACACTCGCCTCCCCTTTCCCTGCTCGCCTGGAGGTCCAAGGGGAGTGCAAGCGGAGCCGGCAGCCGTCCACAGACGAGCCCCCAAGCCTGGTGCCAGACAAGCGAGAGCCTGATGGGGTGAGTGGTGGTGAGGGGAGATGGAGTGTTGAGTGGGGGGGGATAGCTGGGACGTGCCTGAGGTAGGAAAAAGGGACCTTCCTGATTCCGGTCCTGGAGATATGAATTGGAACTTTGTAATTTTGAACAAATTCATCGTTAATTTGTTTCCCTTTGTGTCTTGCTTGGATTAAATCTTTCGTTAAATGTTTAAAGAATTTTTGGGGTATGTGTGACTTATGCAAAATGATCTTTCATAATTCATCCTCCAAGCCCTCCGTGTTTTTTTTTTTTTCCTGCACTGCTCATTCCAGCCCTGTCCCCACACACAGCTGCTGCCAGAGGTAGCATTATGGCCCCAAGACTGCAGTCCACAGGGAGCAATACATATCAGATCGTCATCAGCTGTTCCATCAGAGGAGACACTGTTCTGCTGCCATGTCACTTTTGTAGGGTCGGTATGCTTGTTTGAATGGCATGAGCAGGGCAGTGTTGCCTCTGGGTAAACTTGAGACTGGCTGCACCCTCTGGGCTGTGGTGTTTGAGGACAAACCTTAATGTGGCTGCAGTGGTGCAGTGGTCGGTATTGCTGATTACCAGCGGGGAAGTCATGGGATCGATTCTCATAAGAGCTGTACTAGATTTGTGGGATTTTTTGGTCCGTGACTGGCCTCTACCCAGAGTTGAGTTTGTCATGATCTTGGCTGGGAGTATCAGAACCACAAAGCCAAGTTTCATCCACTTCATGGATACGTCTCTGAGAGTGTTGCTCATATTTCCTGACCAGCACTGCAGGTGTCTGTATTGCTCAGGCCTGGTTGATGCCGTGACATGTTATGAGAGTAAGCGTGGAGTGCAGCCCTGTCATAAGTTTCAGACCAGAATGGATTTCATTAACATCATCATCATCATCATCATCATCCTCATGGAAAAAAAAAAGGGAAGTTTCAAATTCTGTGGCCTTTCATGTCCAGCTGTTATGGTGACCACATTTTAGATTTCTTTTTTGGCTGTGCCCTGGGTGAGTTTTCGTGTGAGAGGTGCAGGTATCAGCCATCAGCCAGTTCATTGTCGCTGTCATTAGATGAAGGGGGGGGAACACTCGCTCATACCGGCTCTGCAACTAAACGATTATGGTGTTGGTAGGGGGCTTAGCAGGTGGTGTCCTGGGTATGTTTGATCAGAACAGGCACCACTGAACAGCACTGAAGGGATTTGGCAGCAGTCCAATGTGTCCTGTGATGGGTTGCCTCGGGACAGCTTGAAACTGACTGCTGCCTGTGGATGGCCTGTGGCAGGACAAGCCAGGGTATGGCTGTGGATGGGGGTGCTGGATTGAGCGGCATGGGGTAATGCCTGTAGAATGCACAGAAGATGAAACAGAAAAAAAAAGAGAAATCATTGTGGTGTGTCTAAGCCAGAATGAATGGCAAACCTGTGACTGATGGGGTTTGACCCATGGCCTTACGCCCCACAGTGTGAGACACCATTCGTCCATCGGCAGTATAATAAAGTAGCATAAGCATGAAAGGAACATGGTCGCTGTTGGTGCTTTGTCTCGCACACAGATAACTCCCTGAAGGTGTTTCCCCGTGTCTATCTCTCAGGCATGCATGAATATATTTTTGATTATAGGATGGCATTTACTAGGGGTCGCAGTTGAGTGTGAGATTTAAGTGCGAGTGGGGTCTGAATTCATGTAACAAACACTGCGAGCATCAAGAACTGCCTGGCAGTGTTACTTTCACAGAGGTCTTGCTGGGGGAAATCATGGTGTATGGCAAGAAGAATTTTTCACGTAAGTTGTAAGAGTTTTTCAGTGTTCTTGAAGACAAGCATGAGCTTGCCCAGCAAAACGTGGGCTGTTCAGTATGCAGAGGGTTACAACTTTTAGACAGAAATTGTGTTGCTTGGGAGAAGGTCATGGCTTGCTTGCCTGTCCCACACTATGCTCTTGTGTTTTCCTCTGCATGGTAGATTTATCTCCCTTTTAAGACTCCCCTTTTTTTTTTTCAAAACATTACTGAAGGTTAACACACACAATTCGGCGGGAGATGCAGGGGTGGATGTCTTTATACTGTGACGTGAAATGGCAGTGTAATGTATGTTGTTTTTTTGTCTTATCGTGGGTTACGGTGTTGCATGGAAAGGGTTTACTGTTTCAGTTTCTGACCTTGGCTTCCAGTGTGCTGAGCTTCGTGAATGCATCGATCATCAACTCCTCAGACGTCAACATCCGCAGGCTGCTCAAGTGAGTGCACACACATTCAATCTCACACACACACACACACACACACACACACACACACACACACTCACACATGCACTCTCTCACTCACTCACTCACTCACTGGCTGACGCACTGTCAGTTACAAGTTACATGGAAGTTTGTGCTGTTTGTCGCTCTGCTGTTCGGAATTACCTGAGAATTGTCCACCATGAGTTAAGGCAACATAGAAACAAAGAAAGTTTGGTTGAACATGCAACTTAACTGTGGCACATGTTTGTTTTTCAGGAACGGGCTGAGCGAGGAGCATGTCCACATCCTGGCGGGACTGGTGCGTGACCTTGACCGTGAGGTCACACGCAGCGGACACGGTGAGGAGGGTCAGATCTCACGCTTTTCTGCTTGGGTGTCGCATGCGGTGTTGTCTTGTGCTCTTTGTTTGTGTCTGACCTCTTCCCCCCCCCCCCCCCCCCCCCCCCATTGCCCCCCCTCTTCCCTCCAGCTAAAGTGTGGTTGCCAGGGCAATCTGTTCGGTCATGTTTGCCTTCAGAAAAAGAAGAAGAAAAAAAGGAAAAGGAAACTTGTTGGCATCGTGCATACATCTGATCAAACTCTCGCACGGCCAAATTTTGTGGCTTTGACTGTACTATAATGCCCTGGGGGAAAAGGCACTCTCAAGTTTGAGTCCAAAATGGGTCTATAATGGTCATGTGTGTGTGTGACAGACCTGTTTACCTATACGATTTCACCATATTTTGTACACACGTTTGGCGAAAATACGACGAATATGAGAAACAGAAAAGAAATACGTCGAACAAAATTCTGGAGGCAAAGTTCTTGAGCAGTAACTGAACTTTGGTAAAAAAAAAAAAAAAAAAAAAAAAAAAAAAAAAAAAAAAAAAAAAAAAAAAAAAAAAAATTGCGGCGGAGGCTTTGACCAAAGAGCGACAACTCTTGCTAACTTAAGCGTGCGAAATCGGTTTTACAGTGCTCGTTTCTTCAGCAAAGCAAAGTACCCTGCAACGTCGAAAAACCAGCGAGAGAGAGCGTGAACGTGTGCCAAAGTATGCTGGTGAATCAGGTTTGAAAGTAAATTGTATCAGAACGAACCTGTTTTCTCTTAATCGGAGCAAGAGCATGTGGTTCTTACTGGTAAGAAGCATCTGCAATGTGATAGCTGGTGAAAACAAAATGAAGGACCGTCCTTTCTCCCTCCTGTTTTGGCAGAAATGTGAAATTGTGTGCACACTCTTTGCAGAAAATACTCTTTATGTTCGTTGGAAAGTACACCAAAAACAGATATAGGGTGAACAGGTCTGGTGTGAGTGTGTGTGTGTGTGTGAGTGAGAGGGAGAAAATATCTGTGAATATCATAGTCTGTTTGTTGTATGTGTGTGTTTTTTTTTCCTTGTCATTCTGCTTTCCTGCTGCAAGCTGCTAACTTGTCAGCACTTTTAACTTACTGGTGGTGGTTGATGCTCTTTACAAGGAAAGTTCCTTAAGTGGAAAAGTGAAGCGCCTTCTTTTTGTCCACAACTATAGAGAGAAAGAAGCTGGACTTTTTCCTCCCTAAAGATCACGTTTCCACCCATACCTGCTAGTTGGTTCGTCAGTCTAATAGGTAATGCCAAAGACTGCTGAAGCCGTGTGTTGAAGTTTGGTGGAACAAAAGAACAGAGTCAAGCACAGACTCATTGAATTTTGGAGATCTGATCTTTGGTGCTGATCAGGATCAAGGGATGGATTGGGTCAAGGGGCAGATTGAGGTCAGGGGGCAGATTGGGGTCAAAGGGCGGAGTGGGATCAAGGTTCCTTGATTGAGGTAAGCGGTGGATAGGAGTCAAGGGATGGATCAGCATCAAGGACAGATCAGGGTCAAGAGGTGAATTTGAGTCAAGGGGTCAGATTGGAATCAAAGGGGGGGGGGGGGGGGGGGGGGGGGTGGGGGGGGGGTCAGGGTCAAGGGGGCAGATCGGGATGGAAGGGCAGATCGGAGTCAAGGGGCAGATCGGAATTGAAGGACAAATTGGTGTCAGGATGCAGATGGAGATTAAGGGTTGGATCAGGGTCAAGGGGCAGATTGGGATCAAAGAGCGTATTGGGGTCAAAGGTTGAATCAGGTCAAGGGGCAGGTCAAGGATCCCTTCAGCAAGGTCACTCAGAGTCTGCAGAACTGGTATGAAAGAAATGTGGTGAAGAGGAGGGATGTGTCCTTAGCACGAACCTTCTGACTTTCCTGTGCTGATGCTTTGTGGATCCACATGAAAGCCTTGACCTCACCAGAGATCCCCAAAGTGGCTTTCTGATGAATTGGCTTTTTGATTAATTAAGCATGTTTGAAAGACTGTACAAAAAGTCATCATGCCTGTGGTGACCTCTTTCCATATTACTTTTCACTTTTAAAAATTCTTGCTGAAAACGGCAATTCCTTTGAGACTTGGGTGCAGAGGTCCTGTTCACTGAATGTCTTGCACAGGCTTTGCTTCAGATTTCACTGCGCTTTTCATCAACTTTTCGCGTATTGTGTGTGTGTGTGTGTTTTTGGTCATCTTTTTCCAATTCAGTTGGTTTCAGTTCTACTTTTTCTTGAATTTATAAGATTGATTGTATTTTGATAGCTGTGTAGTTGATGAGAAAAATGAAACACTTCATGAAATCAGAAATGGTCTTTGAACTCAATAACTGCAGTTGTGTTAACATTTTTTTGGTGTTCTCCATTTTAATAGTTTTTTATGAAATGAAAAGTGAGTTGATTCAATCCTGAGCGCGTGAAAGGAAGGGATGTGAGAGCAGTAGATAAGAGAGAATGAAAGTAATGCATGAGTACACAAGCAATGGAAACATAGAAAATCACAGGCATACGTACACCCCTCAGTCCAAGCATACTCAACAAACAACTACTCACTTGTACTGAATACCCCACTTCCACCCTCTGGATCCCCCTGCCTCACTCTCCTTTCTGCTGTTTCCTCTGCTTACAATTTTCCCATGTGCATGCACACGCACACACACATATGCAAACATGCTCACACACATGGGCATACACACAGTAATTACTAGCTCCCAACATGTCACAAGTAGTTGTGTCTTGAGGAGAGCTCATCAAAAATGATTCTCACAGTCATTGGGATCTCTCTGTTTGTCCTGTGAAGAACTGCATGAAACATTAGAGAGACTTGGTCGGTCTGTGGGCTCTGGGTTCCCAACTGTGGTGTTTCTGGTTGTGTGGTCCACAGATAAGGTGTATGAAGAGGTGTCCGTGTCGGTGGCCAAGTTCAACCACAGTCTCATCGCCACGCAGTCCATCTCCGAACCCTTGCAGGTACTGATGTATGCTGCTGTGTCGTCTGTTTGGTGATGTTATGAGGAAATGTGCTTTAAGTATTTGCATGTGGTTTATGTACATCATCTCATCTGTAATGTTTCGATGAAATCTGCTTTGGGTGTATGTGTGTGGTTTGTGTACGTTGTCTCTCTGTGTGTGGGAAGTAAGATACAGAAGTTTTTTTTTTTTCTTTCTCCTTTGGCCTGGATTTATTTTCTCTTTCCTCTCCTTTCTTTCATATGCTTTTTGGTAGTGATAAATTTTCACAAGTTCAAAGATTGGTATCTATTTTCTCACAACTCCTATAAAAAAAAAAACAAAAAAAAATTGAGTCCTGTCTGTGATTTTGTTGTTGTTGTCAAAATACCTGACCAAATTGATGCCTTAATCTTAAGTGGGGTGGACATGCTCTTGACAAGTTCGACGCTACACATCAAATCCAAACAATTCCTGTGGCTCACCTCCCCTGATTGACATGTCATTTCTGCCAAAAGAGGGCGTGGTACAAATCAGGGTGTTGTCTTTTCTTTCTGTTTTTCTCTGATTGACACCACCTCTGTACGGTCCTGTTTGTGCTGAAAACCCTTTGTCTGTTTTTCTCTGATTTGACACCTCGTCTGTATGGTCTGTTTGTGCTGAAAACCCTTTGTCTGTTTTTCTCCGATTTTACACCTCCTCTGTACAGTCTGTTTGTGCTGAAAACCCTTTGTCTGTTCTGTAAGACTGCACTGAAAACCCTTATTAGCATAGAGGATGGTGTATGCAAGTGAGTGCGCACGCACACACATTCACACAAACACATGCACGCACACTCGCACACTCATATACATGCGCTTTCATGCACACACTCGCATGTGCTTGTAATTACACTCTCACACATGAGAGAAGAAACACGCACGCACACATGCACGCATGCATGCAAGCGCATGTGTGTGCGCACATGCACACATACACACACACACACAGAAACGCACACTCATCAACGTCAGTCTACCAAGCTGGGAAACGCTCTCTGTTCCTAGGACCAGCTCCTGCACTACCTGGGCGTGGGCACAGACACCCACTCCCGCCACAGCTGCCACCACCACCTCCACCTCCATCTCCACCCAGGCGGAGTTCTGGCCCCTTACCATCCCCACCCACACCCTCACCCTGCTGGTGGAGATCCTGTTGCTTCGGCAACAGAAGGAGCGAGAAAGGCACACAGGTCGAGTGGGGGTGGATGCCTTGATCCTGTCGATCTGGGGGCGCTTCCTGGCTTCCCTCAAGACGGCCATTTTGAATTTCGACAACCGCACGGAGCAGTTTGAAGGTGAAGGGGGGATGTGGGATGAGAGAGAGAGAGCAGCGTTCAGGGATGCTCTCTGTGTAATAACTGTGAACCTGACAGTTTAAGCTTGGTGCTGTATACTGTATCATGTCATCTCTGTGCCCCCCATTCTTCCTTTCTGTATCATCCCAAGACTTTCGGTGGGAGGGGTAAGGGATGGTCATAGTGGTGGGGAATAAATCTGGACATTACTTGCTTTAGGCTGCCTATTCTTGAGCAGTTAGAGCTGCAAAGAGGGAGGCTCCGACTCTTGCCAAGGATTGTGTGAGAGTGGACGCTTTCAGAAAAAGTGACCAACTCACACATTTGGGACAAGTGACAAACTCGGGCTGTCACACCTTAAGCAGAGCGAACGCAGAGGATGGAGGCTTTGGCTCATGCAAAAGAATGTGGAAGAGTGTATTCCCTAGCGCAGGACCTGGCAGGGGTCGTAGGCCTGGATGAACGAAGAGAGCTCTTGAAAGGTTAGGTCCATTTAGACGGGCAGAGCCAGTTCTGAGAGATTCCAAGGAAGTGCGGTTGCTTGTTTAGGAAGGGAACAGTTTGTAAACGCCCCCCACTCCCCACCCATCTTCCAGCCCAGACAGTCATGGGATGATTTAGGCGCAAGGAAAAGGAATAAAAACCAGGCCCCAGAAGCATTCACTTTGACTAGTAGGTATGATTAGAAATCACAGATTATGAATAGTGACTCTCCATTTTTTATGTTTGAATGTTAGATCAGGATTCACATTAAACAGTAACCAACAACATAGTAGGTATGATTAGAAATCACAGATTGTGAATAGTGACTCTCCATTTTTTATATTTGAATGTTAGATCAGGATTCACATTAAACAGTAACCAACAACATAGTAGGTATGATTAGAAATCAAAGATTATGAATAGTAACTATCCATTTTTTTTGTTTGAATGTTAGATCAGGGTTCACATTAAACAGTAACCAACAAAGTTTTACTGGTTCAGTTACGCCAACAAAAGTATGTGCCACTAGTGCTGCTTACTGAATTGATGTCAGAGTGGGAAAGTGGACAATTTCGTTCACAGCTCTGGACTCGAACCCTTTGCTATGCACAAGATACTGATGTGTGTGTGTGTGTGTGTTGATCTTGTCTTTCCAGATATTTATTTTTTTATTTATTTGCTTATCTCACTGTAAATCCTGCATATTGTAGCCTTGTGGTTCAGTGGATGTGGTGTGGTAAATATGGACCAGTGCATTTGCGGTGATGCATTCTCCTTGAAACAGAACATTTTAGTCATGTGGTGTGTGCCTGTGCAGGTATGCAAGTGTGTCAGGTGTATGTTTAAGATGCATGTTAGTGACTGTGCATTGGGGGAAGAGAAGATTATGCAGGGGATAAATGATGGAACATTGATGGAGCATTGAGTGTGTGCAGTGTGATTCCCAGTCAAAAAAAAAAGGAAGGCATGGTCACAGGACTGACCAGATATTTTATGTTTTGGGCGAATATTTACTCTTACTGTTGATGCTGTCTGGCTGTGTGTTGACAGATGTGAACGTGGAGCACCTGCAGGTGCTCATCTTCCTGTTCCACAGCCTGCAGCTGTCCCACAAGAAGACCCTGCTGGTGCAGGTGGCCAACATCATCATCACTGTCGCCGACATGGACCCCAGGTCAGGGGACTCTCACCCAGGGGAAAAGCGGGGGGGGGGTTGGGAGTGAAGGGGAGAGGCGGGCCTGTATCTGGTGTCATTTATGTTCTGTATGGCTCCCATGAAAGATGTGACCAGTCGGCCAGCTCTGTTTGGCCAGAGTTCAGTTGTTAATGCAGTACTCGGACGTCCTGACAAAGCATCACACTTTTCTGGGCCAGTCATGGAGCCATGTTCTCTTCCTTTCATCCTGTGGCTGGACAGTGCTGACCTGTCACATTTTCTCACCTGGATGTTTTGTGAGAGACTGCAGGTGTTTCATCTCCCTGGCATAGCGCTCAGAGTCAGAGTCTATGAGATTGGGGCCATCAACATCTCTAAGGGGGTTTCAGCCCTCAGTGCTCCTGGAGCTCCTTCATGCGGGCAACTGTCTGGCCATTGGAAGAGTCCTTAATTAGCCACGATTGATGGGACTTTTCAGCTGGCTCACGGCTGATGATTTCTAGGGTATTCCTGGCAAGAACATCCATCTCCACCCATTTAGACCACCCCAAATAAACCTTTGGGGCTAAAAAGACGAAAAAACATTGGGCAGAAAATCCCTTGTTGATGTATATATGATCGTTTTCTCCCAGCCAAAGTGCTAATGGTGTTTAGAAATGTTTTGGCAAGGATTAGACCTAGACATCTGGCCGTAGGTGATGATCAGTGGTTGCAGTGGTGGTGATAGTGCTGATGAGTTATTGTAATGACAATATTAGCAGACTGATCACTGCTTCTTGTTCTGTACCTTGCAGGCGTCTGGGAGAGACGGTTCCCCTGCCCCTCAGCCGCCTGATGCTGGTGTTTGAGTACCTGCTGCACTACCTGTACGACCCGCCTCAGGCCCTCATGGAGCAGGTGCAGTGGAACCTGTTCACAGTCTACACCTTGGCCCAAGGCCGGGCTGAGACGGGGGCCCCGCCTCGCACCCCCCACTACTTCCACTGCCGGGAGGTGGAGGATCACTTCCGCAAGAGCATCCTGGCCTTGGAAGGGTCAGAAGGTGGGTTGTTGGGGGGTTGGGGTGGTGTGGAGGTGGAGAGAGTGTGGGTTCATAGGGTCCTGAAAGGTTAAGGAAAGGCTCAGGTTTCAAGCTTTGTTGTTGGTGTAAAGAAAAGCACCCCCAAAACCCCAAACTTTGTGGCTGTAGTATGTGAATTCAAGTTTCATGAGTGGATTCATAGGTAAACTACTGGGACATTTTAGTTGTTTGGGAGTGTTTAGGACTTTGGACCCTGTCACTTGTAGTGCCATGTTAAGTTCTATCCTCTTTTGATCGATGAGGGTAAGGTTACACACTACACATGTCTTCAATTGCGACTTGAGAGCAGTCTTCAGCAGATTCTGATTTTGAAAATATCATCTAGTCAGGTCATGATAGTTTGTGTATGAATTTTGTACTCACCGTTAAGTGTGAATCGTGGTGAAAAAGGGCAGTGGAGGGGGGGGGGGGGGGGCAGTGGAAGGGAGATGGGTGGAGAGATGACCAGGAGGGTGAAAGGGAGGGGGGGGGGGGGTGTTGAAGGGACAGAAAATAATGCATGTGAGATTAGTTGCATGGTTGATTGCTTGTGAAAAAAAAAAAAAAAAATTGTACGGGTGTAGTGTTACGGTGTGTGTATGCGCATTCTCCTGCATAAGTAGTTTGTGCTCACTGGCTGTGTGTGCATGCTTGCATTTTCATCTGTGTATGTGTAGTAAGAATGTGAGAGGTACTCTTGTACGTAAAGCATGTGGCAGTTGAGAAAAAGATGTGGAGGTGCTGCTGCTGATTTCCGCTTTCTGAATTTTTTTTTCCTACTATGTGCAGTGGGCAGCATGAAGCCACGGTTCTACAACCTGAGTCCACCAGACACTCCTGTCCAGGATGTGCCCAAAATTGATGGGCTGGTCAGTACCTGTCTGACACGTTTGTTTTTATCGCTTTGAGCATCGTAGGTTTTGGCACAGTTCGATGGTTTATTTCCATAGCGTACTGCTAAATTAAGTGAAGGGAAAAAACATCAACAACAAAAAAGAACTCTGATACCTCAGTTAGTTGTGTTTCACAGCTGTTTGAAAGTTGGCGTCAAATTTTGTCAGCTGTCATTTTGCAGAACATTGCTGTAAAGTTTTCGTAGTACCAAGAGAGATCAAGCATTACAACAAAAATTTTCCAGTGTGGATATTGGGCATAAGAAGGGGCAGCAGGTTTTTAGAATGGCTAAGTGAGTGTGTGACTCGTTTTGAAATCCAGTGTAGCAAACAAGCTTGAGCTTCCTCCAGGAAGGGACACCTGAGACTAATCCCTGTAGCCCACATCTGCGAAGCCATGAGGCCTCGGCACATAACGAAAGGAAAAGAGATGAAAGGTGACAAAGTAGGAACAATCATGGAGAGATGTAGGAGATGACTGCGCCTGGAGGTTGGGATAATGAGATTTAGGGTTGCCTTCAGCTCCTCTTCAGTGTGTAGAAAAGGGAGTTGTTTGGAAAGGCTGATAACATACTTTCATTTCAGTGAACGGCCCTTTAGTTCCAGTGCAAGACACTTCATACAGCTGTAAGGCCCTTTCAGGTCGTTTCACAGTGGGTTTTAAACAGAACATTCTCATATAAGAATTTTGAAACATTTTCACATTATGAAAGTGAAGAACTGGTGATCCACAGAGATGCGATTTGTGTCGCCCAGTTTGATGTAGGGAAATCTTTTTGAAACAACATAGCTATGTTCAACTGCTGTTTCACAATTCACCATTTTGAAATTTGAAATTACAACCGAAAATGGCAGGAAAGTGCTCCTGTAGGAAAGGAGGCTTCCAGAAGTATGAAGTAGGACGGATTTGGAGCGTGGCATCCGACAAGATGATGAATGATTTTATTGAATTTTCACCATGTTTACTTTCAGTGAAAACCTTTCTGTTATGTGTCCTTGTCAGACATGTGGAAGTCCTTTTAAGGTCCCTTTGAATCTATTATTGTATTACAGCAAACAATCAGATTCCCTGAATAAACTTGTCATAAGATGAAGGAATTTAAGGATGACATTTCTAGCGTTAAATCAAGATGTTTATTGTAACACCCGTGTGATGTGTGTGTGGTGGCAGGCGTGCACATGTCTGCTGTCAAACCAGGAGACGCTGGACTACGGCCTGCTGTACTCCTCCTGCATCAAGCTGCTGATGGCCGGGTCACGCTGCGACTTCACCAAGTCCAAGCTGTCACCTCTGGTCAGTGCGGTGGTGGAGGGTGGCAACAGGGTGGGGGGGGGGGGTGGGCTCGCTGTAGTTGTCTTTAGGTCGTCTGGAATAAAGCAGAATTCTCGAACAAATGAGAGAAGATGGGAAACTGAGTTGTGGTTATTTCAGGATTGGATTTTTTTTATGGATTGTGCATGATTTTGTAATTGTTAAAGCAATATCAATTCACAGGGTTTGTACGCGCTCGTGAGACTCCTTGAATTATGACAATGAATTTCAAGACCTTGAAAACCTTTGAAAATCAATAAAATGTGGTTCTGCTGACCAAACCTCCTTGAAAACCTTTGAAAATCAAGCCATCGGCTCCAGAAATTTTTCGTTTGGCAAAAAGAAAGGGCAGTTTGATTTTTCTGCATTGAGGCTAATGAAAAATTATGTGAAAACAAATTTTTACAAACATCGTTGCGATCCTGGATTGCCATCTTGCTATTACGAAGGGAGTAATTTGTGACTTTATCAATTTTGATGAAGTTACAAATTATATACCTTGGTATTAACTTGCTTGATGATGTTTGTAAATTTTTTTTCTTTTTTTTATTAGTTTTTTTTGTGTTTTTTTTTTTTTTTTTTTCCTCCAACCAGTCTCTCTTACACACCATACATAGTCTGTATGTTCTCTTACAAATGGACATATTTTTGCTGATTTTAGTATTTTGGCGGTTAATACAAAGAGTCTGGGTTTGTTACTGTTCTAATGTGTGGTGTACTGGCACACTCACTCTGATAAAAACTGAAAAAAAGAAATGGCAGTTTGATTTTTCTGTGTTCAGGTTGATGAAAAAATTATTTAAAAACCTTTTTGTTGTTGTTGTTGTTTTCTTTGTACAAAAAAAAAATGTGTTTTTAAATATTTTTTTCATCAACCTTAACACCAAAAAAATCAAACTGCCATTTCTTTTTTTCAATTTTTACACAAGTATTGTAGCCTTGAAATAAAAAAAAACACACACACCTTGAAAAGTCCTTGAATTTTGTTCTTGGGAATCTGTAGGAACCCTGATTCAGAAAAAAGGGAGGTAAATCAGTGAGGTGGCATACTTAAGTGATTATCGGACAGATGTGACTGAGCATGACAGGTAAGCACATGTACAGTGATTTGTCATTCTGCTGATTTTAATGAATAGAACAGGGCTGAATTTAATGTTCATCAACTTTCAAATTAAAACAAAAGAAGAATTGCTCTCAAGAAAAATGATGGGTAAATTGCGTGTCTGGTTCCAGCTGCGAGGGTAAAGATTAAAAAAAAAAAAAATAGTAAAGATTAGGTTCATGGTACAGATTACAACGAAACATCAAATGTGCACACTTGCTGATCGGATCCAGCATGCAAAAGAACATTTCTCAGCCTAGGTGCTATCTCTCATGTCTAAGTCCTGTGCAGGTGCAGTGAGTCATGCAAGATTTGCTGTATTTTCGCATTGTGCACCTCGATATACGCAGCTAGACATGAGGCATTTCCTGAGTGATGGGTCAGACAACCTGAAAAATGGCATCATATCTTCAGTGAGGATCCAGGTTGGCTCCTTTGCAGGGATGAAACATTTTTGCGGTGTCAGTCATTGTTTCGTGGCTTAGTTTTCATATTACTGTTTTTCCGTTAAAATCAGCTTTGTGATATTTTCGGAAAGCTGGCGGGATGTAAAATATGATTACCTGAATAATCCGGTTTGAACTGTGAGAACACTGTGTTGCAGTACGATGAAGTTACCACTTTATCGCTTCCTGCTGCTTGAAAGTCTCGGGAGGCTGAAAGACACCCCCACCCCCACCCCCCACCCCCCCCTCCCCATGCCTCGCCTCCTCCCCTCTTCCTGTTTTTCCAGAGGACTAAAGACTTGTCTTTCATACCCAGGATGCCTCGGCCATGCACTACCACTTCCTGTTGGTGTGGCGACTGCTGGCATGCCTGCCTCCATCAGTGCAGTACGTCGACAAGGTGGGCTCCGGCACGGCCACAGGGGACGGCGGCTTCCTGCTGCATACGTTCCGCTGGATCCCGCCTGGCCCACAAGTCTTTCGGCCCCTGGATCAAGGTGGGCCCACCCAGCCTTGCTGTGTGTGCGTGTGTGTGGCGGATGGCATGGGAAGTGGTGTGGTAGAATAAATGGGATTGTGGTGTGAGACTGTGAGTATGATTGGCAGAATTTTGTACATACGTAAAGTGTGTGCTTTTTTTTTTTTTTTTTTTTTTTTTTCTTTTTTTTTTTTTTTGGTGGAATCTTGCAAGACTAAATGTGATTTGTTTTGTGAAGTCATCTAAGCTGTAAATATGATTGTTACAGATGAGGTATGTGATTGTTTAGTGAAGTCCAAGCCGTGCGAGACTGTATATATAATTGTTTTGCAGTCTTGTGGGACTGACTATGTGGTTGTTTGTCAGAATGTTGTAAGACTGTAATGGTGTGATATGTCAAATCTGAAAGCTTTGAACAGTCTTGTTGAATGTTTCTTGGTGGGCCTGATTTTTTTCCCTTTTTTTTTTTTTTTTTTTTTTGATAAATGATTAGACCTTTTTCCTCCTGTAACTGTCAGATGTATACAAATGTGACCTTTCTGCATGGTGTCGAGATGTGTTCTATTTCTGGTTTTTCCTCTTCACCAGCAGGGCCCTCTCTGATGAAGGGCTCACACATGAAGTGATGTTGCATCATCGTCATGGTGTATCAGAGACATGCTTACAAAACAAAGTTCCAAAGTCAGCCAAAATCAGGCTCTTTCAAAGGAAAGAAAAAAGGGTGGGGGGTGGGGCAGGGGAACTAAACCTGCCTGTTTCTTGCTTCATGTTTCCAGAATTCGTGTTTTAGACTTGACAGAATTCCTTTGCTAAAGTGACTTCTACTTCATGAATGAGAATCAGATGTGTTGACTTCCCCCTCCCCAGCCCCCACCCCCACCCCCCCCCCCCCCCTGTTTTTTTAATATTCTATTTCATTTCTTATACTTCCTTTTATGACACCGGACACTTGCTTGTTACTGTTGCTGACCTTTTGTTAATTTGCAGGGTTATGTTTCAGTAAAAGTGATAATGATGTTTCATTTATTAGCGGTGTCACCTGTAAGCACATATAAATTTTGCCTGACTGTGCTCTAATTAACGAAAAAAAAAAAAAAAAAAATCAGAGATGATAAGAAGAAAGCCATCAGTGAAAGACGTGCTGTGTTCTTGATCCCACCCGACCAACAGGACTGCCTGAGCAAGCAGGGTCTGACTGCACCGCTAGCAGAGAAGAAACTGACTGAGGCCGTCAAGACCACCGACGACATGACCTTCGACACCAGTCAGGCTGTGAAGCACATCATGCAACAGGTGAGGGAAGACGGAGGTGGGGCAGGTGGTGGGTGAGGTGGGGCAGATGGTGGGTGGGGACAGTGCTCGTCTGGTTGACATTCAGAAATGGACAAGAGCGTTGGAATGCTGAGAGGCGAGGGGATGGTAATAAATGGAACAGAGGGTTGTGTAGAAGAGGTCAGAGAAGGACTGAGAGATAGGGACTAGAAAAGAAGTAAATGGAAAAGAAGAAGAAGAAGGCTAGATAGCAGAGAATGTGAAAGGTAACGGTGAAGGGGATGGAGAAGGGAGGGAGGAGAAAAGACTGATCACAGAGACAGAGATGAGAAAGGGGATATATCTTGGAAAAGGAAAAAGATCAGGAGGTAGAGAGGAGAGGAAAAAAAGAATGTGTGGAGGAAAAAGATCAAAAGATGTGGAGAATAAAAAAAAAAAAAAAAAATGGATGGTGGAAAATGAGAAAGATTTGAAATAGGAGAGAGAGAAAGGGAAGAGGAGGGGTGTGTTTGTGGAGAAGGGGGCAGAGGAGGGGGGGGGGAGGGTGGGAGTACACGGTGGAAGAGGAGGAGAAAGACCAAAAGATGCAGGGGGGAAAAAAACGTGAAGAGGATCCCATCCCAATCCAGTCCCAGCTCATTCCTTCGTCAGATGCCTTGTGCAAAGCTTTGATTCTCCCCTTTAAAACGCTCTTTTCTTCATACTTACTGGCCCCAAACAAATGCCATACCCCCACTTGGCTTGGAACGTAGTGGTACAGCAGGATTCCTGTTTGAAAAAAAAAAAAAAAAAAACATGAAGAGCAGGGTGTAAACTGTTACTCATTACCACCAAGCCCAAGTGAGTGATCTCCCTTATGAGCATAGATCGGAGAAGACACCAAGTGATGGCTGTGTGGACATTGGTGTGCCTGCAGGTTGGAGACCTCCCCGTGGTCGGAGAGAAGAAGATGCTGGCCAGGAAGGAGCTGCCAGGTCTCTCTCCACCATCCTCATCCTGGACGCTGCAATCGCCAAGGTGCAGGTCGTCCTCGATGACCTCTTCTCTCGTGCCTCGGTGAGTCGACAATTAAGTCAGGTGAATACAGGCTAATTAGAAACGACAGTTACTAAATGTGTCTGCATAACCCCTGTTCCTGGATGCTGTGAAGAAGATCAGGCCAGCTTCAAGATTTGATAGAAAAAAAAAAACCTGTTGGGGGAAAAAGAGTTGATTGAGCATTCTTCCTTTTTGAGTGTGGTCATTCCAGAAATCTGGCAGACATGATGTCTCAATTGTGGGTTGACAGAAGACGTTCCATGGCTGTCATGTTTGTTCAGGATGTACACCCTGGGGGCTGAGAGATGAGGACATGAGTGTCCGGTTGTGATCCACTGACGCAAAAGAGGGGAGACAGATGATGTGGATTTGCATTCCTGCCAACCCTCACAAATGTTTCTGGAATTTCCCTGATGTAGAAATTATTTCTAAAATCCTGAGTTTAGTGTTAAAAAACCTCCAGAATTTCAAAATTTCATGTTAAAAAATGGGGTTGGGGGGGGATGTGTATGCCATTTTTAAATTTAGATGATAATGTGCTATAGAATAAAGCTGAAGTAATGTTGCATGGATGTTGGTAATTGTATTTATGAAAAAGTGTTTTTCTTTTTAGAACTCACGTTTATCTACTGAAAACGTAAAGAGGGTTAGAAAATAATGCTTTCAATGAAAGGCACTTAGCAATAGCCGCCGGTTGCCTTCTAGCTTTCGAACGCAACGGTCGTGCGTCCGTCGGTCGGGTAGAGGAGGGGGATTCCCGCGTCCCCTCCGCGGGAGGGTCATCTCCAACTACCGCGGCCGGCCGTTCTCCCAAGGAGAGAACGGTTCGCTCGGGGTTGGAACCAACTCGTGGGTCCTCCGGGAAAGAGCGCGAACCCTGCACGTCAGAGTTGTTGCTCGACCCAGCCGAGTCCTTCACCATATTGGGCGATGGCGCCGAGCAAAACGGAGCACACGATCGTAAGCGAGAAAGTCACGACGGTCGATCGAGGGGAATAACTAGGGCAATCGATCGACCGTGCGCACACAAAAATAAAATGAACAACGTACACAATGGAAAATAAGGAAAAACAAGTCCGTACCGGGACACAAAGGGCAGCAGAAAAAGGCGAAACTGCGCGTGAGAAGCGACCGTGGCGTGGCGCAAAGTGCTGAGTAACGCCACGTGTAAATACCAGGACAACGGTCGATCGCGATCGTGAGGACACGAAGGCGAGCGAGAATTTCTGGCAAATGAGGGAAGGGGGCAAGGAATTAAATTGTGGACGAAAAACAACCCCCTGTAAAATACTGGGGTATAAGTTGGAGACAAGAGGGGGAGACCGGCGCAAAACAAAATGGCGACGAGACTGGAAGATGGCGACGAGACTGGCTCACGATCGTCGCACAGGAGGTTGTGGAATAAATGACGGCGAGGGAGGGAGGAAAACGGAATTTAGTGGCGACTGGGCCGAAGGCGATTGAAAAGGGAGGCCGATGGATAAAGAGAGGCACCGAACCAGCGATGAACGCGGCGATGGAAAATGCCAATCAAGCTGAACCGGTGACGCGGAAAGCAGAAGAAGAATGCTATGGTCTGACATGGTAAGTATACTTAGCCAAACAGGGAGTATAACACAAACTCCCCATTTCTTTTTAGAACTCACGTTTATCTACTGAAACGTAAAGAGGGTTAGAAAATAATGCTTTCAGTCAAAAGTCAGCTCTTCAGTCCACTCCACCGGCTTCACTCCTTAGTTCCCAAATTTGACTCCAGAAGCTTGGCAGCTGTGGGTTTGTGGCCAGGGTAGTGATGTTTTAGCTGTTGAGTTTGTGCATCTGTACACACAATCAAAACATTAATTCCAGGAAGAAGAGGGAAGAAGTAGCACAATTAACGATGAAATAATGATGTAGTGTTGAACATCTCATGTAAGTGTATGTGGGGTACAGGGTGTGGTAGAGATCAGCAAAACCCCAGCCTATGGGTCATGTGGTGATGCCACAGAGGGTGATGTCAGTGGTGGTGGTGGCTGTGTGCAGGGTGAGAGGCCGACACCAAGAAGAACCTGTTGGTGGTGATGGACCTGATGCCCGCGGTGCAGAGCCTGATAGCAGCCTACAGCCTGTTTGTCAAGTAAGTCATTCATCGGTCGGCAGGCAACCTTCTGGTACTGCCATTACTGTTGTCACAACAATTTGATGCCTGTTGTATAAAGACTTGCAAACAGGCTCAGCGTATTTGTCTTGTAGTGTAAGATGTTCCGGTTGACGTTACCAGTTATGGGGACAGATATATGTAGAATGACAGATGAACAGATGCAACACCACCCGACCACCACAGCAACAACAGCGAACAGAAAAAAAAAGCCAGTCACATAAAAACCCATATGTTACTGTAAAATCCTCCTATAAAGCCGATCAGTGGAAATACCACTGGACTTGCATTTTTAGAGGGTTATAAAGCTCAGGAGGCAATAACAACAGTGGTTAAATCATCATATTCTGTCACATGACAAACGCTGCAAGCTACAGCTAGTTTACTCTCTCTCGTTTGGCAACATTTCGAGACAGCGGCGGTACAAAGACTCCTGCTTGACCCAAATGGTTTCTTCTTTATTCGCGCAGGTCCTGTGTCATGCTGGAGGTGTCGGAGTCTGACGACAAGACCATGACCCCCAGCGCCTGAAGGCGTACAGCCGGGTGCTGAGCGTCGGGTCCAGCGTGAGTGGCAAGGTGGCCGGGTTTGGGACGCTGATGATGACCCTGCTGCCCAGCCCTGTCAAGAACGCCATCGAGAAGTGGGCCTTCTCCTCCGTCAACGAGTTCCCTCCCATGTATGCCTGGGTAAGTGTGCTGAAGTGTTTTGTTGATATTTTATGGCGCTGTGTTGCCTTTTGTGTTGTTTGTCACGTTGCCGGGCCTGTACATCCACATGCTCTGGGTGTATTGTGCAGTGATGTATGCTCTTCCAGAACAGCTGTTTTAGCGAAAAAATGTAAAAGTTGATGGCCGTTCTGGGCCTCATGGTTGAGGATCACAGGCTATAGGGGGTGGGGGGATGACCCTGAAGAGAAATGGGAGCACCTTTTTTTTCCACAGGCGGAAAAACCTGATGGCAAAGGAGAAGTTGTGACTCAAAACACTGCACAAGCGCAAAAGTCAATAACTGGTTATGGACAACGGCTCAGTTCAGTTTTTAGGGACTAATTTCTTCAGCTCATGGCTTTTTGATGTGCCAGTCAAAGCGTGTGTGTGCGCATGCATTCATGTGTGGATATGTGAGTGCGTGTGTGGTATGTAGATGACAAAGTTACATGCATCTGCACACTCCCATACATGCACTACTATCCGCACGCTTGTAACCCGCACAGTGTTTTGAAAGACAAGGCAAGCACAGTGTTAGCAGACCTATTAACGGAATTTTGTGCACGTTTGGTGAAAATAGGAAGGTCTTGAGCTGTGGTTGCACTGCTGGAATGTAACCACTGTGTTGGCTTGGTGTTTCCAAATAGAGTGTTCTGAGCAAAGGGCGACAAATCTTGCTAACTGGTGTGCAGGAATGTCACTTGGACATGTCAATACATAGGAACCGGCACTGAAATGGGGGGTGGGGTTGGGGGGAGCACATGCATTTATGCCACAGTATGCTAATGTATTACATTTTGAAAGTAATATGTGTTGCAAGAAACTATTTTCAGTGTAGTCACTGCAAAATATCCTTCTATCTTGTGCTGTATGATGGCAGATGAAAACCGTTTCCCCCTTGCCCTCGGAGCTTTTACAAACAGTTGGAAGATTTGAATGCACTTTTTTTCGTGTGTAGAAAATTTGCTCATTTTTTTGTTGTTGTTTGAACATACACTTTCAGGGTGTAAACAGGGTCAGTAAGAGAGATGGTAAAATGCATCGGTCATCTGCAGTTAATTGTGATTTGGCGTCATAAAACTCCCCATGTCTCTTTGCTTTCCAGCGGAATGCTTTCGCCAATGACACGGTGCCCTGCGAGAGCTACATGGATGCCATACACAGTGCACACATGGTCACGCTCTCTGGTAAGCCCTCCATGCACGCTGGGACTTAGGGGGGAGGAAGAGGCAGGTGGAATGATTAGTGAGATTGACTTTGTGCATAATTGACCTTGAAAGCTTTCAAATTTGACTCGGAAGGAAGCTTTTGAGGAGGTTAAGGGGGGTGGATCAGATGAGGAATAAGCCTTTGTGACGTTATTAGCAGTACAGTGAGGTGGGAAGGAAGGTTTTTAGGAGGTTAAGGGGGGTGGATCAGATGAGGAATAAGCCTTTGTGACGTTATTAACAGTACAGAGAGGGTGGGAAAGAAGCTGTTTTGGAGGTTTAGTGGGTGGATCAGATGAGGAATAAGCTTTTGTGATGTTATCTGTATATTCATATAAGCATGAGTAGATTGTAGACTTCGCATATATACATGGTTCTTCTCCACCTCAGACGTAAATTATTCAAAGTTAATACATGTGTCTTTTTTGTCTTGACTTTTTTTTTCCTTAACAAATATAGGGCTATTGCATATTCTTTAAGGAACATGAACGTTACTGATTTTGGAAAGAATTGCACTTACAGGAGTTTCATGTCAGCGTTTTTTGTTAACTGCTGTCTTTCGACAGTGTTGACTGGGATAGTCATTTGTGTGTTGTATGCTGGTGATATGTGTGAATCAGTGAAGAAACAGGGTGTAGAGGAGAAACGGGGGTGTAGAGGAGAATCAGGGTGTAGAGGAGAATCAGGGTGTAGAGGAGAGGTGTCAGCATGTTTCTGTCCCTGCAGGCCAGCAGAACTTCTGTATCCATGCTTCTCTTCGCCACGTCCTCAGCTCCCTGGTCAGCTTCGGCAACAACCTGCTCTCGTGAGTGGTCCCTGATGTTTCTTCGCTTACTTCATTATGTATTTTTAAATCTTACTTCATTATTTATCTTAAAATGTTATTTCATTATGTATTCTAAAATCTTATTTCATTATGTATTTTTAATCGTATTTCATTAGGTATCTTAAAATCTTGTTTCATTAGGTATTTTAAAAAAATCGTATTTCATTAGGTATTTTAGAATCTTATTTCAGTGTGTATTTTTAAATCTTATTTCATTAGGTATTTTAAAATCTCTGAACGGTTGGCTATGGGAAGTCTTTTCATTTAAATGCTGCTTGAACTTTTTTGTTTAGAGAGAATTTTTTTTTTCTTTTATCGCTGAGAGAGTTCTCTAAATGGCTGTAACTGTAATGTTCAGTTCAGCTAGACTTCTTGTTCAGCATTCGATCACAGAAAAAGTACAAAGTTCAGTATGGAAAGAAAAGTAAGCTGGAGATGGAGAATGGTTAAGAAGAGGGAAAAAAAACAGAAGAAAGACTCAGGATTTCTGTTCTGGAACAGGTGTTGAGGGAGTATGGTTTAAAAAAAAAAAAAAATAAGAAAAAAAAAACTTCCTCATTTTGCTCGGGAGCTCTCTGAAGATGCTAGCTGACGTTTGGCGTCATATACTATACCATGTCAGACCATAGCATTCAATGGCAGTCAATCAGCTCTGCCAGGCCGAAATTTTTTGTGGCAAATGCAGTCATAAAAACAGTCAAGTGACGCCCACCCCACTTCTGCCAATGGAAGACGCCGATGTTCGCTTCCTGTACCTCATCATTCACCTTCTGCCTTTGTGTAAAGATTGCTTGTGTTTTGCATTCTTGACTCATTCAGTTGTGGCTTGCGCTAAACCTTACTACACTTGCCGTGTGAGGCTCTTGGTGGGCTAGCATTTCTAGCATTTTATTAATTTTCACGATCGCGATATCGGTTAACCCCAAGAACCACTAGGGCGCTCGGCCCTCCTCCGATTCCTTTCAATTCTGCTATGGTCTGACATGGTATAGTATGACGCCAAAATGGGGAGTTTTTATTATACTCCCTGTTTGGCTAGTATACTTACCATGTCAGACTCTAATGCCCGCCCTACCTTCCCCTCTAGCGCCAAGGTTCTTTGGGTTACCTTGCACGCAGGCCTCGCTGAATGAGTTACAGGAAGTGAACATTGGCTCTTCCGTTGGCAGAAGTGGGGTGGGTGTCACGTGACTGTCTTATGGCTGCATTTACCACAAAAAATTTCGGCCTGGCAGAGCTGACTAACTGCCGTTGAATGCTATGGTCTGACATGGTGAGTATACTAGCCAAACAGGGAGTATAATAAAAGCTCCCCATATCTGCTCAGCAGAAGTCAAAGAAGTGAATGAGTGGGGGAAGCCTTCCGCTAACAGAGTGGATGTGATTGGTGTTTCCCAGGTGGAGTACAGACACGAAGGCCAACAAAGACTTCACCAAGGTTCTCCTGCCGCTGCTCTTTGACGCCACCACAGAGCACATGGCTGAATCTGTGAGTTGCTCTCTTTAGTGCTGCTCGTTTCAGATGGTGGTGTGTGTTTAAGTGTGTGGGTTTTTTGTTTTTTTTTGTCTGTCATTATTGTTTCTGTGTATGCTGTTTGTATGTATCATTGTGTGTACATGCATAGATACATGTATGCATTTGTGGGCACATGTGTACACATGTGCATCACCCAGAGCACACACATACTCTCACATACACACTCTCTCTCTCTCTCTCTCTCTCTCTCTCTCTCTCTCTCTCAGTGTTAACTTGAAATGATATGCTGAAATTTCAACTACAGGAATAGATTAATTGGTCCCAACTTCATTATTCAGATTGTTGATTAGGAGAGGATTGCTTGCTGACATTGTTAAAATACTTTTGTACTGTATGAATGAAAATGAGAGGGATTTACTTGCTTATATTATTGAACATCATCACCCAACCAAAACTGTTAATGTTAGCATTACAAGCTTAACATGATGATGATGTATTTTAAAAAAAAAATGATACTTGTTCTTACACCACAAAATACTTTGAAAGTCATACTTTGAAATTCAAAATACCTACACCAAATAACAAAAGTACACAAGTAGTACCTGATTTGGAAGTATATGAGGTTTTTCTTTTGATTTTCAATATAGATTTTTTCATGATTTTTACTTGCAAATTTCTACAGTTTTTAAAAAAAATCGTCTCTTAAATTATGGTAACGCACTTCAGATCTAAGAAGGTAAAAAGATTGCTTTAGAATGCTTGTACTGTCCTATGGCAAATGTGTTTAGAAGAATAAGATGACTTTCCATCAAAGCCTTTGTGTCAGAGCCTTGACACATCATGCAATGGGTATTGCTTTTGCTCCGCCATTTTGTTTGGGGGAAGTACAAACCTTTGGCCAATTTCGAAACAACCATGCAAAGTGAGAGGAGACCGATTGTGTTTTCAGTCAATGGGAAAGAACTGTGTATTATCAAATGGTCAGGCAAATAGCCTGTGTAGTTTTCCTTGGATTCAAGCTCTTCTGTTCCTTACAGAAGTTCTGCATTCTGTCTATGCGTGAGCTTCAGCAAGGCACCGTTTGTGAGTGATGAGCCAGAGCTTATGCCTCTGCACAGTGCCACCAAGTTTAAGAGTTCTTCCAGAGGATTTGGGGAAGGGTCTTAGAAAGGGACATTTGAGATAGTCAGAGCTGACTTCCACACACCCCTTCCCTCCCCTCCCCTCCCGCTTCCTCCCTGGCTATTATCAGTTTTCTGGTACCGACACATTGATATAAAATTTATGTTCTTCTGATAATATTTGACGAAGTTATGATTTTTTTAAAGAAATTCTGGACTTAGAAAATTTTGCGAAAGTGGCAATTTGCTTCAGACCCCAACTTTGAGGTACCATAAATCCATTTCTATGTTCTCAAATGAGCCCAGATTGTTCCTGGCTACTCTCATGCACTTATAGATAATGCCCAATTTTTTTCCTTCTGTCTTCTCTGATAAATAGTCAACAGTGTAATGCTGAAGTTGGTTAAACACGCAATTTGCGCAAAAGGGTCACTTTTTACGTAAATTACACTTGTCTTTACATGTTCAGTAATTTGTATCTGTATGTTGTACAATGTTGTTTTTATACCAAAATGATTTTAAAAAGCTTATAAACACATATATAACACATTTTGCAAGATCTTTCATACATAATTTTAATTATGCAACAGTAAAATATGGTCTTGTAAAGAAGAGAGAAAGTATACATTTAACAGCTTTTTTGGCCATCAAAAATATATTTTAAACAGTTTTCAGTCACAATGATATGGTGCACAGTCTTTAAAAGTATATAATAACATATGGTTTCTATGAACTTCTCTGGGTCTTTTTTTTTTTTTTTTTTCCGACAGATAGTTTTGTATTCAGATATAATTTTTGTGACTGTCTTTCTGTCAGTATGTGCCATTGCTGTCTTGTTCAGTCTTTGCAGCCAGTCAACAACAAAGCTTGAACTCCACCCCTCTTTGTTCCTCAAAGTTTCTAAAGCGACAACAACAGCATTTGTCACTTTGGTGTCACGTGGAATCTTCAAAAGCTCAGGCTTTTTCAGAGTTTTCCAACTGATGCCAGCTGAAGACAGAACATCATCAATGTTATCCAAATCAACATCTTCATTTAAGCATTGCTGAAAGTTCTTTAGCTGGCAGCTTCTCGGCCTTGAGTGTACAGCGCTGGATCACCCCTTTCAACCTGTTAATCAGGAAGCTGGTGTCGGGGGAAAAGCCGAAGAAACCATTCTGCCACAGTGTCAAAAGTCACAGACTTCCCATTTTCAATTCGAAATCTGTCAAGCTGCAGTAACAGTCTATTTGTGCAGCTGGATATGTCGGGGGGTTGGGTCTTCTTCCTTTACCAAACACCAAGAAGCAGCGCTTCAGTTCTTTGTACTGGTCGTCCTCTGCAAAACACACACACACACACACACACACACACATGCACAGTGCACACACACAGCATACACACACACACACACACACACACACACACACACACACACACACAGAGAGTGCACATGCACACACCACATACAGTACACACACACAGTATGCACACGCACACCACATACAGCATACACATGCATGCATGTGCACAGCACACACACACACACACACACACACACACACACACACACACACACACACACACACATACACACATGTGTAACCATTGTGTTTACTAACAACAAGAAGGAGGCAAGTACAATTAATGAATTATGTTGCAATTTTAGTGGTAAGATTACTAAATTAAATATAAACAACAGCAGAAAATATGTCAGGAACATAAGAATGAGAAGAGCAAAATTACATTAGCAGCCCAGACAGTTCTTCATTTATAACACTGAAGACTGTAGACCACATGCACACATACCACATATTACGAAAAAAAAAAAAAAAAAAAAAAAAGAAAAAAGATAAGATGAAAGTTTATTTTTGTGGGTCAGATTTACCATGTGCTTGGGGGCAATTCTTACTACATTTAAATAAATAACTGCAAATTTATTTCAATAAACAAACTGAAATCAGCAGCAAACTTTTTTTTTTTTTTTTTTTTTTTTTGCAAGGTCTTTGTGTTCTTGTGATGTTTATAGTGTGAGATGAACCTCTTTGTGTGTGTGTGTGTGTGTGTGTGTGTGTGTGTGTGTGTACACATGCATGCACGCGCGCAAGAGAATCTACAGTTTGTAAAAGCAATGCATTCAGTGACTCCGTCGCGGCTGCGATCATCGCGGCCATAGCAGACGACACGTTCTGTTCAGGACCCTAACTTGGTCCAAGTCACGTGACCTTTTCATAAGAAATACTGAAGAACTACAATGTAAATCATATTTTCATGACACAGGTTTTTCAAATTGATGTTTCAATTACTTGATTACAATGTTAAAAATCCTTCCACAAAGCTGAAGATAAATACAGTCGATCGTGAAGTTGAGTGTCGATTCAAACATAAGGCTCTCTCAGGTCACATGTTTTTAAAAAAGATTTTAATACAATCGCGCTCTAAGTACACAAAATATAACTTATAGAATTTAGTAAATATATCGACTTACCTTTCCGTGTTGTTTCTAGCGCCGATTGTTGAAAATTCGGTGGTGAAAATAGTGTTGGATTTGTAAGCGATGACACAGATACGTCTGACTCGTCCGCCATTGTTGACATGCTTACAGTCTTCGAATAGTACCATCCGGAAAAGCCGCTCGGGGAGCGCGGCGCACAGTTTCGTATTTGTTTGACCCCAATTATTGGAAAGTGCGTAATATGAGCTTTATTTTGATATATTTTTGAAACAGATTCGGTTCATAATTACGGATTTTATCATAATTTGAAGTTTTAAAACATAATTTTAAGGAACTTAACTAAATTTTTTCTATACCCTTACTGCATACGAAAATGAAGCTTGAAGTCTCCTCTACAACTCTGTATCAGTTTCATTGAGCTATTTGCGCACGCCGCGCTCCCCTCGTCGAGGGAAGAAGGTGGGTGTAAGAACTTGTGTTCTGAAAAGTCGCGACGGCATGCCTCCCGACCGCGGACAAGTACTTCTTTACAAGGTTGATAATTAACTTATTATGTTCTGTTAAATGATAAAACCTATCCAAAACGAAAGAAAAAGTACTGCTAAATTGATTGGTTTTATTTTCATTGTCTAAATCGACTGTTTTTATGTGGTTTGCACAAGTTGAAAACAAGGAAAATTTCGCTCTCGCAGCGCCGTTCGCCAGGCAAGGGGCCTGCATTGGAATACCTACTTGTTGTTCTTGTCAGGTTCATGTATGTTGTGTTATCTGCTTGGTTACCTCTTATGCCGCTGTCATGTTGATTTATATTGCATCATATGCCGGATTAGCTCTCCAGCCCTTGTCATGTCTATTTATATTGCGTTACCTTCTTGGTTACCACTCATGTCTCTGTCCTGTCTATTTATATTGCATTACCTTCTTGGTTACCACTCATGTCTCTCTGTCCTGTCTATTGCATTACCTTCTTGGTTACCACTCATGTCTCTGTCCTGTCTGTCTATATTGCATTACCTTCTTGGTTACCACTCATGTCTCCGTCCTGTCTATTTATATTGCATTACCTTCTTGGTTACCACTCATGTCTCTGTCCTGTCTGTCTATATTGCATTACCTTCTTGGTTACCACTCATGTCTCCGTCCTGTCTGTCTATATTGCATTACCTTCTTGGTTACCACTCATGTCTCTGTCCTGTCTATTTATATTGCATTACCTTCTTGGTTACCACTCATGTCTCCGTCCTGTCTATTTATATTGCATTACCTTCTTGGTTACCACTCATGTCTCCGTCCTGTCTGTCTATATTGCATTACCATCTTGGTTACCACTCATGTCTCCGTCCTGTCTATTTATATTGCATTACCTTCTTGGTTACCCACTCATGTTTCTGTCCTGTCTATTTATATTGCATTACCTTCTTGGTTACCACTCATGTCTCTGTCATGTTCATTTATATTGCATATGCGGGATTAGCTCTCGCTGCCCTTGTCATGTTCATCTGTGTTGCATTATCTTCTTGGTTATCATCCATGTTCATTTATACTGCAGTCCCTGGTGGATTACCTTTCCCTATCCGTTCGTTCATTTACATTAAATTATCGGCTTAATGTTCTGTCTGTGTCCTGGTCATATTCATTTATATCACATCGTCTGCTTGTGTACTGCATTGTAGGCTTGGTTCCCACTTCCTGTTCATTTTATGTTCATGTATGTTACATTGGTTGATTGATTCCCATGCCCTGTTCATGTTGCGTTCATTCCTTTTGCACTGTTTGCTTGGCTGCCATTCCATGGCCTTTTTGATATTCATTTATATTGCAGAGCTATGCCCATCTAATGACTATTTTACTCATAAAGAGTTCTATCATAACAGATCTAACAACCATCCCGCTGATGGCAGGATTTATTATGCTTATACTTTCCAGATGAGCGTGGCAGAGCAATGTCGCTTCCCCCATGTCAGACCATAGCATTAAATGGCTGTCAGTCAGCTCCGTCAGGCCGAAGTTTTGTGGCCAATGCAGTAATAAAGATAGTCACGTGACGCCCACCCTACTTCCGCCTACGGAAGATGCCGAAGTTCGTGTACTGTACGTCATTCTTCTTCGGCCTGTCACCCAAGCAAGATAAGTCTTGTGCTCTGTCTCGCCTATACTTTGCCTTTGTGTAAAGATTGCTGTGTTCGCATTCTGAACTCATTTATTTGTGGCTTGTGCTTATCCCTCAGAGTATCTTGACGTGTGAGTTTCGCTGGGCTAGCATTCTAACCTTATTTTCGGAATTTTCTCGCGATTGTGTGCTCCCGGTTCTGCTTTCCCGCGTCACCGGTTCAGCTTGATTGGCATTTTCCATCGCCGCGTTCATCGCTGGTTCGGTGCCTCTCTTTATCCATCGGCCTCCCTTTTCAATCGCCTTCGGCCCAGTCGCCACTAAATTCCGTTTTCTCCCTCGCCGTCATTTATTCCACAACCTCCTGTGCGACGATCGTGAGCCAGTCTCGTCGCGTCGCCATTTCCAGTCTCGTCGCCATTTTGTTTTGCGCCGGTCTCCCCCTCTTGTCACCAACTTATACCCCAGTATTTTACAGGGGGTTGTTTTCGTCCACAATTTAATTCCTTGCCCCCCCTTCCCTCATTTGCCTGAAATTCTCGCTCGCCTTCGTGTCCTCAACGATCGCGATCGACCGTTGTCCTGGTATTTACACGTGGCGTTACTCAGCACTTTGCGCCACGCCACGGTCGCTTCTCACGCGCAGTTTCGCCTTTCTGCTGCGCTTTGTGTCCCTGTACGGACTTGTTTTTCCTTTTTCCATTGTGTACGTTGTTCATTTTATTTTTGTGTGCGCACGGTCGATCGATTGCCCTAGTTATTCCCCTCGATCGACCGTCGTGACTTTCTCGCTTACGATCGTGTGCTCCGGGTTTCGCTCGGCGGCCATCGCCCAATATGGTGAAGGACTCGGCTGGGTCGAGCAACAACTCTGACGTGCAGGGTTCGCGCTCTTTCCCCGGAGGACCCACGAGTTGGTTCCAACCCCGAGCGAACCGTTCTCTCCTTGGGAGAACGGACGGCCGCGGTAGTTGGAGATGACCCTCCCGCGGAGGGGACGCGGGAATCTCCCTCCTCTACCCGACCGACGGACGCACGACCGTTGCGTTCGAAAGCTAGAAGGCAACCGGCGGCTATTGCTAAGTGCCTTTCATTCGACATGCCCAGGAAATCTAAGGGCAAGGCCCCACTTAAGGGACCCCCCCTAGCCAAAACATCCCAGCGGGAGTCCGCTTCGCCCCCAGCCACCCTGCCTTCTAGCTTTCCTGCGCTTACACACTCATCACCTTACTATGCCGAGTCACGCGACCCCCCGGCCCCCGGGGACCCTTGCCGGGCCGCGGACAGGCACGGGTGACGGCCTTGGGCTGGAACCCCCACCCGTCACTCGCATGTATGAGACAGGCGGGTCCACTTCTTCCCCCCCATCTGGACTCGCCGTCTCACGACGCTCTCCCCCTCCGTGCACAGGTGCACAGGTGCAGCCACACCCCTGCACGAGGAGCGTCCCCTTAGCTCCGGATGCAGTGTTATGGCCACGTCTTGGCACGACCATGCACATGTCCATAACTCTGGGCGTATGGGAACACCGAGTGCATCCACCGTTTGTGATCATACACAAAGACGGCCGACCAACCCCGCTCACCCGTCGCAGGTTCCCCTAGGGGTTCAGGACGTTGGGGGCCCGACCTACTCGGCCCCCCACTTGGGCAACGTCCTCGGTCCCGTTCCTCCGGGGGGAGGATCTACCAGCGGGACCACGGGTAACTGCCCCATTCCTCTGGGGCCCGGCATGCTCCCGGGGGGGGACCACATACTACTACGGTCGATTATTATTCCCCCTGCTGCCCCAGGTTACCCCGGTCCCCGGCGAGTCCCTGCACAGTACTCTGGGCCCGCCACAGCCCGCTTATCTCCCCGGGGACCAGTGGCTCTATGCCCCCGAGAGGGACCAGTGGCTTAATACCCACACCCAACCTGAACAACTATTTGGTCGATTGTGGCACCCAACCTCACAGACTTGGGTCGACCTGGGTCTCCCACCTCGGGCGCTGTCCGATCGGCAGTCCGGGCTCTCCCACCCTAGCCCGTCTGCCGAGTATAGAGCCACGAGGGTCCCGCCCTCCCCCCCCCCCCCCCCCCCCCCACCCTACCAGGCGGGACCCTCGCGCACCCGCGCACTTGCCTCCTGAGGAAGACCTCCCTTCCCAGGAATTAGACTCCCCACAGCCTGAGGAGGACTACGATGAGGACCTCTTCTCATCACTTTATGACATCAACACCATTGAACGGTTTCGACCGGACTGGTGTCGAGGGACGCCCCTCCCTCTGCCGATATCTTGGCCTTTCCTGAGATCGTTGGGCCGCCCCCAGCCCAACACTCAAGACTCAGGATTGTAGCTCCTCAGTCCCTCACTTCACTGTGGAGAGTCCGGCGAAACGCGCCAGGGGTGCAGACGCCGTCCCCACGCCGGGTCAAGACCTTCCCCTGGCACCCAATGCGGCCCCTTTCGGCGCCCTACTTGGGACCCACAGGAAGCACCCTGTTACCTCCCTCTTTGCTGACAATCCGGCCACCAGGGAGTGGGCCATCTCCCAATCGGATTGTCGCCTGATACCCAACCGGCCCCCCCTACTTCGGCCACTGTCTCCTTTAAGGCGCGTTAAAGGACTGGGACCGAGTAGCCCGGATGGGCATCTTACACACCACTGCAGGGCATGCCTACCTTAGCATGCTCTTGCAGAGGGCGGAGGTACTCTGGCCTGGGGATGACGGCGCCCGTCCCAGGGCCTTCGGATACAAACTCCGAACCCCACCAGGACGAACTTCGCTTGTTCAGCGATCCCTTCATGCGACACCTAGTCAACAGGATATCGCATCACTTGTCGGCTGCGGCGGACAGCGCAGCAACGACCCATTTTAATTGTCTGCTTGTGGCTAGAGACGCGGTGCTTGCACGCTCCTCGCTCTCCCCGGCACTCAGGGCATCCCTACGATGTGTCCCGGGCCAGGATCACTCGCTCTTTGGCGAGTACTCTCCACCTCGGCTATGTCTCTCTCTCTCGAGGAACACAAGCAGGCGCGGCGTCCTTCGCCCCCCCTCAGCCTCAGCCACGCCCTTCCAGACCCCCCTTTCGGTCTTACCCCAGGGCCAACAGGCCCACTCCGTACCCCCGTCAAGCCGCATTTCACACCGCCGGGCCGGCCAAGCGCCCACTTAACTCGCAGAGGCCTAAACCCAAACCTCGCCAGAATTTTCGGTTCGGCCAGCAAGCACGGCCCCGCAGGTGACTGGAGGACACTCCCGTAGGGGGCATGGAACTGGCACAACCTGCCCAGCAAGACACCGGCCCACTGTACCCCTTCCCCCGGGACCATCGGCTCCCCTGGCGGGCAACCTCTCCCGGCATGCCCGCCAGTGGCGACGTATGGGCCTCAGCCCCTGGGTAGTGTCAGCTTCAGGATGGGTTTCGCCTACCCTGGGCGCACGGTCGCCCTCCCCTCATGCGTTTTCCTCCTCCGTCCCCCAGCGACCCCCCCACCTGCCCAGGCGGAGGCCCTCCGCCTGGAAGTCCTCGAACTCCTACAGAAGGGGGCCATCGCAGAAGTTTTCCAGCCCAACCCCGGGTTTTACTCCCACCTGTTCGTGATCCCCAAACCTTCGGGGGGATGGAGGCCCATCCTCGACCTTTCTCCCCTCAACAAGTTCCTAAGACATACCAAGTTCAAGATGGACACACCCTTCCAGATCAGAGACTCCATTCACCATTTGGATTGGGCGACCTCCATAGATCTGAAAGATGCGTATTTCCAAATCCTTATCCACCCGGCGCACAGACGTTACCTCCGGTTCGTCTCTGGCAAGCTCGGGTGTTCCAGTTCAAAGCTCTCCCCTTTGGCCTCTCCCTGGCACCCTTCCTCTTCACGAAGGTTGTCAAGGAGATGGCCGCCCTGGCCAGGCAGGAGGACATTCGCCTCCTGGTTTACCTCGACGACTGGCTTGTCCTAGCCTCCTCCCAGGCTCAGTGCCAGGCCCACACCACCCGCCTCCTCAGCCTTTGTTCCACCTTGGGGTTTGTAATCAACCCCTCAAGTGCGAACTTATTCCCAGTCAGAGGTTCTCTTTCCTGGGCATGAGTTTCGACACGATTACCATGAAGGTCGCCCCGACCCCGAGAGAGGTCCGCCCGGATTGTGGACCTCATCGTGCGCCTCCCGAGAAGCCTCGCACACCCTCGGCCAGAACTCTGTCCTCCCTCTTAGGGATGATGGAGTCCCTTTCTGCCCTCATTCCGCTGGGTCGGGTCCCCAAAAACGCCAGCTGCAGAGGGAGTTCCGTCATCGTTGGTCCCAGACCTCGGACCGCTGGGACCTGACCATTCCCCTCGGCCCCTGGTTCTCGGGTGCCACGGAGGAATGGCTCAATCCACTGTCCACCCTGATCACCGGCGTTCCGATCTCTCTCCCAACTCAGTCCCTCGAGCTATACACGGACGCCTCCAACTCGGGCTGGGGGGCCCACTTGGGGGACAGTCATGCCTCAGGGATGTGGGACACACAGATGGCTCGCCTCCACATCAACATATTAGAGTTGGAAGCGGTCAGACTGGCCCTCCTCCACTTCCAGCATCTAATCTCGCACCGACTGGTTCTCCTCCTCACGGACAACACGTCGTAGCCCATTACGTCAACAAGGGGGGGGGGGGGGGGGGGGGCTCACTCCATCGGCCTCTCTCTCAGGACAGAGGCCCTCCTTCGCTGGTGCCACGCACGGGGAACCACCCTCCGTGCGAGACACATAGCGGGGACACGGAACATCCTGGCAGACACTCTCAGCCGGTCAGGGACCCTTCTGCACACAGAGTGGACCCTGAACAAGCTGACACTAACCACTGTCTGGGATCACTGGTTCAAGCCCATGGTCGACCTATTTGCGACACGGTTCAACCATCGACTCCCCATGTATGTCTCTCCAGTCCCGGACCCCCGAGCGTACGCGGTCGATGCGCTCTCCCTCCCCTGGACGGGACTTGTCGCCTACGCCTTTCCCCCCTTCCCATACTTCACAAAGTGATCAGGAAGGCCAGGCTGGAGAGACCCAAACTCATCCTCATAACCCATGGTGGCCGACTCAGTCGTGGTTCCCGGACCTCAGGTCCCTAACTCACGTTCCCCTCTCTCCAGCTAGCCCCTCGGTGGGACTTGCTCAGACAACCTCGCTCGGGCCTCCCTCACTCCAATCCCCTGATGCTTCGCCTACACGCTTGGCTTCTATGCCAGCCAAATTGCGACCACCGGTCCCCGCCGCCCCCGCCGACAGACCCCGGTCTGTCCTAGAGACCCTGACAGAAGCGGGAGCATCGCAGGGACTACTACGAGACTTGGCCTCGCCTCTCGTAGGGCTAGCACAGAGTCCCTCTATAATTACAGATGGGAGAGATGGGTTCACGTGGTGCACGGCTAACTCGGTCCCCTACCTACACCCCTCCACATCCAGCTAGGCAATTTCCTATCCCACCTTTCGTCCTCCTTAAAACTCTCGGCTAGCTCCATTCGGGGGCTACCGATCGGCCGTATGCACCACCATCCGACAGCTCGGCGGCCCATCTTTCGACAATGACTTTCTACTCAGAGAACTATCACGGGGGGTTGCCCTACGGGAAGCTCAATCCCCTAGGCGCGCCCCTTGTGGGACCTCTTTTCTGGTGTTAGGCGCCCTCAGAAAACCCCCTTTCGAGCCCCTCCGCTCCATTCCCTTTGACCTCCTCTCCTTCAAGACCACCTTCCTTCTCTCCCTGGCCTCAGCCAGAAGGCGAAGTGAGATTCATGCCCTCAGCGGGGACCCTCGGGACATCGCCTTTCACAGAGACGGCTCGGTCTCACTTAAGTTCCTACCTGAGTTCCTAGCGAAGAACCAGGAACCGGCACACAGCCTCTCCTTCCCTCCTGATCTCGCTCTAGCGGATATCTTAGGCAACGAGCGGGGTGGGGACATGGACCTGTGCCCCTCTAGGTGCCTCAGATACTACTGGGAGCGTTCCCGCCCCAGGCGTTCCTCGCAGCGACGCCTTCTTATCTCCATCAACCCCAACAACAAGAAGGACATATCGGCGGGCACTATCTCTAGGTGGCTATCCAATACTATCAGATCTGCCTATGCCCAGGCGTACAAAGACCTCCCAGCCCTGTCACCCCGAGCCCATGAGGTCAGAGCGCTGGCCACGTCCTCAGCGTTCCAGCACTCTGTCCCCGTGCGCCATCTCCTGGAGGCAGCCTACTGGCGTTTGGAGAACCCTTACATAAACTTTTATTTAAGGGACATCCGCATGACCAGGGCTGATGGTTCTAAAGGGATTTCATTTGTGGCGGCCAATGCAGCCATATCAGTCTACCCCAGGAACCATTAGGGCGCTCGGCCTCCTCCTATTACTTTAAATTCTGCTATGGTCTGACATGTATAGTATACGACGCCAAAATGGGGAGTTTGTGTTATACTCCCTGTTTGGCTAAGTATACTTACCATGTCAGACTCTAATGCCCGCCCTACCTTCCCCTCTAGCGCCAAAGTTCCCTGGGGGTTTGCCTTGCGCGCAGGCCTCATTGAATGACGTACAGTACACGAACTTCGGCATCTTCCGTAGGCGGAAAGTAGGGTGGGCGTCACGTGACTATCTTATTACTGCATTGGCCACAAAACTTCGGCCTGACGGAGCTGCTGAGACAGTGATTCCATGGAAGCATTTGGCAGGAGGAAAGAAATTAAAAGTGTCTGGAATGTCATTCTTTTGTTTTGAGAGCAATAGTGTATGTATTCTTTCAACCGTCAGAAACTCCTCCCAATTTTCAAAAATATTCCTCTAAAGTTTCTTCAGAGGTTGACAGCTCTGCCTGCAGTCCAGTGACTGAAGCCATGGTGTGGATGATTTCAGTGGGCTGGACGAGAAGATCCTGCAGGAGTGCATCCGCTTCATCGACACCACGGTGGAAAGCCTGCCTGGCGCCCGGGCCCTGGAGGCCTTCTACTGCAGGACTGGAGGTGAGGAGGCGGTTGTTTTGCTGGGTTTGTGGGGGCTTGGCCTCTTTGGTGATGTGGGGTCTTGACACCTTGGGACAAAGAAGGGGGGGGGGGGGGGGGGGGGGGGGGGAGCCTGTGCGTTGGAAGGAGGTCACGTGTGTGCAGCTTCCATCGTTATGAACAGAGGATGAGAATGTAATGGTGAGCATGGCTGCCAGGTTGGGAGCTACTGGATAACAGTTCTTGCAAACCTCTTGCATTATGAAGCTACTTTGTTCCCTTAAGTTTGCTGAGGGGGGGTGGGGGGGGTGTCCGTTGAGCTTCTTCTTCTGCATACGCAGGCTGATACTCCTGCAGAAACTCCCTGTATAGAAAGGCAAGGATTAATCCCATCTACCCAACAAAGAGAGTAGAGTTTTGTGTGTATGACCGTTTTTTTTTTTTTTTTAATTCTGCCATGAAGGCAGCCATACTCCAGCTTTGGGGAAGGTGCATGCTATGTGTAACATGTCATCCATACCAACGGCCTTTTCTTCCAAAAGTTGGTGATGGGATTTTACATGTGTGCAAGATGTTACGCGTGCATTCACACACGGAACCTTAGTATATAGTCTCATTCGAAGGACTGTATGGGAAATAGAGTCAGAACCAATGTTAACTCCGAAGGAAAAATCCCCCTGTACTGAAACAGCCCGGCGGAGATTCAAACCAGCAACCCCAGGATTACGAGTCCGGTGCTGTACCCACTGAGCTGTTCCGGACCCTGCTTCATTGAACATTTCCCTGGATTGTTCAGCTGGGAACCGGTCAAACGCAAACAGCGACAACAAAAAGAATGTCACGATGTCTGTTTCAGAGCTGACCAACCTGCTGCTGTGTGCGTGTCCCGGGAAGGAGTGAGCACCTCCTTCATCACCAAGGTCCTCAAGTTCTTCAACAAGCTCTTCCAGCTGGGTCAGTGCTCTGGCCTCTCTCTCTCTTCTGTCTGCATGTGCCTCCCATGGTTTTCTCTTTGTCTCATCCTTTGGACATCATAGACTGTGCCAAGTCACACTGGTGCAAACTTCGTTCAAGTGCATTAACCTTGTCCTGCCTATTATTCTTGGCACAGGTGTGTGTGTGGAGGTGGGGGGATTGCGGAGGAGGGGAGAGGAAGGGAGGGGAGGGGAAGTGTAGGATTCCCAGCAAGGCCTAGCTTGTTTCTAGTCTTTGAGCTATATCTTCCTTCCATTCTACGACCAAGGCAAGAAAAAAAAAATGACCTGTCATGTTTGGGCTGTATTTTGCCTTAATCTATTTTGGACTTGTGTGTTTTTTTTTTTTTTTTATTAATTGGATTCACTGATAATTCTCACTTCCTTTCCCTGTCTCTGTCTGTCTGCCTGTCTGTCTGTCTTAGAACGTGTTTCTATTGTTACAATTTTGATGGTCTTTCTCACGTTGTGTGTCTCTCTCTCTCCCTTACCCTTTTTGGCCTGCAACACTTCAGTGTTTCATTTCGGCTTAGTTTTAAAAGCAGCGCTAGTCTGTAGGGTTTGTTTGCATTTTCCCCAGCCTGTCTGTACTGGGCTGACCCAATGCAGAGTGTTGATGGGTTGTTGGCTGGCTGTGTGAGTGCAGCAGAGAAAGAAGGGAGCGACAAGAGCTACACCAATCTGTGTGGCTGCCTGTCAGGACTGGCCAAGGTGGAGCCCAGCGTCCTGCAGTCCCTGCTCTACAGGATCTTCAAACCGCCTCAGGTACTGGACTCTAGGCCTCCACTTTGTTTTGGGTTGTTTTTTTTTTTTGGGGGGGGGGACTTCCAGAAATGCCTACTGTCACAGGTGGTCCATACTTCATCTGTAAAGAAAAGGAAATCACTTGCAATGTTCGGGAAGTATGCTTTTGTGCTGACCATCCCAAGAAATAAAAAATCAGCGAGTAATGAATGAAAAGAATCCCGCCCAAATTCAGTTGAGAGATGGCCCCAAGTAAAAACACCCATTCAGAGGTGGTGTCAGTAGCAAGCTGCCATTGGCTGATGCTTTCTAGCATATGGGCAAAGTAGACTCAGTCTCATCCGTTTTTCACTGAAAATGGCATAGAAAAGGGACCATGAAAACAGATTCACAGCACACTGTTTCAAGGAAGAAAACAGCTGTGAAACAATGGCAGACGTTCAGGAATGATTGTACTGACAAGTAGCCATTCATCAAGCCAGGAAAGAAGGGGGAGTGGCATGTATTTTGCGAAAATCCGTGCCTGCGTTCACTGTATTAAACATGGCGGGAGAGACAACTGCCGGCAGTATGCTGAGACTGACAAGTGTGTTTGCATTGCATGCCACGCATGAAAACGCAGTTACAGAATTTTTTTTTTGCTTTCCATCCTCTACACCCTCACCCTTCCCTCACCTATCCCCTACCCCCCTTTTTTCCATGCCCTCCAAAAAGTCCCCTTCCATCCCCCATCCTCCAGTGAACTCGTTTTTTTCAGTGAACTTCGTTCTAAGTGCACTCTCTTTTCTAGTGAATTTTTTTTAGCGACACAACAACAGTAATCTTAAGTGTTGTTTGTCAGTTGGCCAGTGTGGCCTTAGGAAGTTTGAAATAAACTGAAATATTGCCATTATCTCATGGGTGTTATGTGGCTTCTATGTTTCATCTTCCTATTTTTTTGTAATTCTCTGAAAATGGTGGTGTGTCCTGATTTTCGAGATTTGTGTTCCTAAAAGTAAAAAACTGGGGTAGGCATATCTGAGATTCTTGAAACTGCCTCACATAGAAACATATGTGCTTGAGTGTGAACGCATACACGCACACATTTGTACATGTGTGTGCCTTCATGTTTGCGGGACAGTAGTGTGAAATCAAACCCATGGTATCTTGACCTTGCTTGATATGCCGCAAAAATGTCATCAAGTTTGAGTGCAAATGTATGTACATAGCTTGGTTCTTAGGTTCTTAATCCCATTGCTATGGCAGTAACACTCTGCAAAA